>JAAKBH010000948.1:0-73173 GCA_019776075.1 Amaranthus palmeri
ATGAACAAGTATATTCATCTAAACCCTAAAAAACATAAACATATGATAAAAAAAACATAACATATAAACCTAAACACATATATTTTTCGGAAAAAAAAAAATAATACAAAAAAAAAAACAAAAAAAAAAGAGGAAACATGATTCGAAAAAAAAAAAAACTAAACCAAAAAAAAAAAAACCATGCAAACCCTAAAAACATATGAACTAGTATTTTTCATGTAAACCCTAAAAATATTAAGCTATTGAAAAATTCGAAAAAATGAAAAAAGAATCATTTAAACCCTAAAACACAAACATGTAAACAAGATCATACACATGTAAACATTCTTAAAATCAAGATCATAAACATCTAAACACATAAAACAAGATCATAAAAAAACGAAAAAAAACCTTAAAAACAACATAAATCATCCGAAATAAACATGTAAAATTATACAATAATCATGAAAAATCATGTTCATCGAAAAAAAAAACTTAAAAAAAGACAAACCTTTAAAACTTGGAAAAAAAAACTTGGAATCTAGGAAGAAAGTGACGGTTTGGAAGAGAGAAAGTGACGGTTTGGAAGAGAAAGAATGAGAATGATGAGAGAAAGAATGAGAATGATGGATGAGAATGATGAATGAAGAGAGAATGAGAAAGAAAGTGACGGTTTGGAAGAAGAGAGAAAGAGAGAAAACGAGAATGGAAAGAAATGAGAATGAAAATGACGGAAAAAAGGACTGTTTAGGGTTTTTATATAAAAATGCTACCGACTACCCTGCGACTCAAACCGAGTCGATAAATAGTCGGTGCATATTAGGGTAAATTTCAAACGTTTGGATTAAAACCGTAAATATCACCGACCATTGGGCGACCCAGAATTAGTCGGTGGCTAGTCGGTGATAATTTAACCGTTTAACCTCCCGTATTTATTGCCTCAGTTAATATTTGAAAAGACGGTTGAAAAACCAAAAAAACTGTTCATGTCACCGACTATCCGCCGACTCACATATAGTCGCCAAGTAGTCGGTAAGAATGTCAACATCCACAATAATTACCTGCAGTAACTTTTCAGAAAACGTGTAAAAGTGAAAAAACTTTTCAGTATACCGACTACCTGGCGACTCAAGAATAGTCGCTGGCTAGTCGGTATACTGAAAAGTTTTTTACCTTTCCAATGCACCTGTCAATCAGAGTAGCTTCTCTGGGAAGCTACGTTATTCAAACTAGCGACTACCTGGCGACTAATGTGTAGTTGGTAGTTTAGTCGGAGATTTGAATTTGGCGCCTCTTTTTTAATTGTTTTCGTTATTATTATTAATATTATTATTATTATTATTATTATTATTATTATTATTATTATTATTATTATTATTATTATATTATTATTATTATTATTATTATTATTATTATTATTATTATTGTTATTATTATTATTTTATAATTAATAATAATAAAATTTTAAATACGATATTAAAATATACAAAATTTACGACCCAATGTAAAAAAAGAACTTTAAATAAACATATAATTATTAATAACATATTATTGGGTTACAAAATCGTCATCGACATCCTCGTCGTCAGATAATACAAGGTCTTCGTCGTTGTCTTCATTTTCCTCGTCATCATGAACCGTTTCGTCTAAGACTAAAAGTTCTCCAGCGGGATCACGCAACGGCTCGACTTGTGCGTCGGAAACATCTTCATTTACCACAAAATCCGGTGATTTCTCTTCCAGTTGAAAAGCAGTGTCCTCGAATTGCTTTGATCTGACTTTGCAAACGGCTCGCCAATCTTTCATGTTTTGCCTTAAACTGGGATAGGATAAGTAATAAACTTGGGAAGCTTGAGAGGCTAGCACAAAAGGATCGTATTTTCTATAGGATCGACCAATATGAACGTCAACCAGCTTATAACGCGGATGGATTCTCGTACCATGGCCGTATCCGGTGGTAGTCTGATCAAACCAATGACATTTGAATAGAGTGACCCGTTTCATTGGAAGTGCTCGAAACTCGAGGTCAATAATATCTTCTAACTGTCCGTAAAAGTCGGTTTCATCCGGACTGTTATCATCGGATTTCACGCACACCCCGCTGTTCTCAGAAGATTTCTTTTTTGAGGAATGAGACATAGTGTGAAATCTATAACCATTCACGTAACAAACATCATAGCGACGTGCCTTGTGCAAAGGTCCCTCGGCGAGGTCCTTAAGAATATCGGCATTATCCACACCGTCAAGAAACCCGTCCCTGGACTGCATATAAAAACAATAATTCAATGTAAATACGTAATATTATTTAGACAACAAGTAACGATGGTTAACGTGTACTCACAATCTGTTTAAACCATGCGGCAAACTGGTCTTGGACCACATGGTCAACTTGCTCTGCGTTTAGATTAGGTTCGTACTTTGTGATTAAGTGTACGAACTGATCATAAAATTGATTCACCTCTGGACAGTTTCGCAGAATATAAGTCTGAGCAATTTTGAGATCTGCTTCATCCAACATAAGAGCCTTACCCCGACCATGAAGTTTGATTGGGTGTGTAAATATGGACAAAACACCCGGTCTGACGTTGGTAAAGAATCCATCATCGTTTCTAGGTAGATCTCTAACTCTGCATCGAACATCTGGCCCAAAGTAATGCGATACAAAGTATGATGCTTCTTCATTAAGATATGCGTTGCAGATCGAGGCTTCAACATGTGCTTTGTTTTTTACATTAAGTTTTAAATGTCGAAGATACCTGTAATTTAAACCAAAGAGTAATTATTAAGACATGTAAAAAGTTATCAGAAAAGTAAATAGTACTAATATTTTAGACGTGTAATTAGTAATTACCTCTCAAAGGGATACATCCACCTATATTGTACCGGGCCAGCAATCCTCGCCTCGTAAGCTAGATGAACAGGCAGATGTTCCATGACGTCAAAGAATGTTGGAGGAAATATAGTCTCTAACTTACATAGCACAACTGCAATTTCCTCGTCCAACCTCCACATATCTGCGGCAGAAATTCGCGGAGAAGTAAGACTTCTAAAATACAGACTAATTTCAGTAAGAGCTTCCCATACTTTTTCTGGCAGCAACTCTCGAAATGCAATAGGAATCAGTCGTTGCATGAACACATGACAATCATGACTCTTCATCCCGAATACTTGATGTTTAGCCATGTCGATGTTCCTGGCTAAATTAGAGACATACCCATCAGGAAATCTCAGAGTTTTAAGCCACTCCAGAAGGACAGCCATTTGCTCTCTGTTTAGTGTGTATGATGCCTTGGGAATGGTAGAACCAACTGGATGCAATTCCGACCGGATCCCGAGCTCCGCTAAATCTTGACGTGCCTTGAGATGATCCTTAGTTTTTCCAGGCACACACATTATTGTGTTGAAAATGTTATCAAAGAAGTTCTTCTCAATGTGCATCACGTCAAGGTTGTGACGGATCATATTTGTGCTCCAGTACGGCAAATCCCAAAAGATACTTCTCTTCTTCCATCCAACACACTGTCTACTTAAATCCGCGTTGAACTCTGCTGCATCGTCTTCAAACACCCTTAAAAACCCAAAACGATCCAACTCCTCCAAAAGCTCATTTCCCGTACGTATTTCGGGCATTACAGCCTTCTCAACAACTCCACGGCTAAAAAGCACCCGGTTTCTACGAAATCGGTGTGTACTATCTAAAAATCTCCTATGTGAGTCAAACCAACTGACTTTTCTACTGTGCCTTAAATAAAAGGCTTTGGAGTCATCCATGCAGTACGGACAAGCGTGCAAGCTAGATGTACTCCACCCCGACATCATCGAATAAGCTGGGAAGTCGTTGATTGTCCACATCAAAGCTGCACGAAGTATAAAGTTCTGCCTCTTGGATACTCCGTACGTCTGAATCCCATCTTCCCACAACAGCTGTAACTCATGTATCAATGGCTGGAGGTACAAATCAATCTTATGTTTTGGATTGTTAGGGCCAGGGACGATCACCGTTAAGAACATGTACTGCTTTTTCATACACATGAAGGGCGGAAGATTGTATGGAGTTAGTATTACGGGCCAGCATGAATATTGTTGACCCGAGCTGCCAAATGGGTTGAAACCATCTGTACACAACCCCATTCTCACATTTCTTGTCTTCCGTGCAAAATCCGGATGTGTCGAGTTGAAATTCAACCAGGCCTCACTGTCCGAGGGGTGACACATCTCTCCATCTTCTGTACGATGCTCCGCATGCCACCTCATGTGGCTGGCAGTGGTCGCAGACGCATACAACCGTTGTAGCCTAGGACCAATGGGAAAGTAGTGGAACTGCTTTCTTGGGTTATTATCTGATTTCCATCTAGAAACACCACACTCACCACATTGGGTCATACTAGCTGTGGGGCCCCAATAAATCATACACCCATTAACACAACAGTCAATCTTCTCTACCGGCAATCCAAGAGCCGAAATTTGTTTCTTCGTATCATAAAAACTTGTTGTCATCCGATTATCTTTCGGCAACAACTCAATAATAAATTGACATAACTCATCATAAAGTCTTTCTGGCATACGAAAGTCTGTCTTCAGGCTAGACATCCTTCCTATGACCGACATTTGAGTATGCGTTTCACAGCCAGGGTACAGAGGTAAGTTGGCGGCCCTTAACATTTCAAAGAACTGTCTGGCTTGAGGATTCGGCTCTTCATCATTTTGAACTGGCGAGTATGGTACATTATCGACGACATCATCACGATGCGGTAGAAAATGATGATGTGTATCCGGAAAAGCACTCGCTGCTGCATCGTATACCATTTGTGCATACGGATTTTGAACCGTGTTCAGCTGTGGCTCAACCGGAGCCCAATCAGTACAAATAGGTGCTCCGTCGTGACATTTGTGCAGGTACCAATCGTAGTAATTTTCAACAAACCCCTTTTTTAACAGATGCTCTCTTACGACATCCGGAACCCACACTCTACGATTACCGCACTTTTTACACGGACATCTAACTTCATTTGGATTTTTTTTCATTGCAAATTGCATAAATTCTTCGACCCCTTCTAAATATCTCATATTATAAACTCCTTTAGAACTTCGTTCGTACATCCAACTTCTTTGGGCTCGTAGTAAGTCCATTGTTCTGCAAAACAACAAAATACTTCGTTGGTAAATTATGATTAAAACAAAAAAAAAAAAAATTAAAAACGTGCAATTTCCTAATTTTAAAATACCGACTAGTTAGCGACTAACACATTAGTCGCCAGCTGGTCGGTAAAAAATAAAAAAAAAAAATTAAAATGAGCTTTTTTTCCTGCCATTTTGATTTACAATTATTAGTACTAAATTGAAATTGCGTTTTTCCTTACTTAGTTCGTCGTATGTACTATAAAAATTGATAACGTTAAAAGTATGTTTCTCAAAATTGAAGATAATGAGTAGCTTCTGGGGTTTGATTTACAGTCGTTACTTTCATCTCATATTTTGAAGACCTACGTGATATTGGACCAGTAACTTCTATTTCCTCACTTTTCTTCATAGCTGGTAGTGTTTGCCTTAAAAGATTGTTAATGTTATGTTCTAGAACCGTCAGTTACTGCTTTGTTAGCTTCTAGAAATGACCATAAAATTAAAAATTTTTGAAAGCAAACACTACCAGCTATGAAAAAAAGTGAGGAAATAGAAGTTACTGGTCTAAGACCACGTAGGTCTTCAAAATATGAGATGAAAAGTAACGACTGTAAATCAAAATATGGAACCTCAGAAGCTGCTCATTATCTTCAATTTTGAGAAACATATTTTAAGCGTATATAACACATTTTTATAGTAAACATACACGATAATAAGTAAGAAAAACATATATTTCGATTAAGTACTGATAATTATAACAACAAAATGACACGGAAAAAAAGCTCATTCAAATTTTTGTCCTATACAATTGAAACCGTAAAATCTATATTAATCACCTTGCCCGTAACTTTCCACATCCGTACTGTATTGAAAAAACTCGAGTACGAATGTGAGGAAGAGAAGGGCAAAGTGAGAAACATAGCAACGAGATATTGAAACCGTAAAATACTAATATCATACCTAAATATTTTTGATAGAATGAAATTAAGAGAGAATTGATTGATATGAAATAGAATAGTAACTATCGATGAAGGTTTTTTTTTCTTTGAAGAAACTGTCGATGAAGGTTATTTATAGGTATTTCTGAACGTATGGCGAATAAGTTACCGACTCATCACCGACTACCACGGTAGTCGGAGTAAAAGTGTACCGGTTTCACCGCCCTAATTTATTACCGCAGTTAATGTTTGAAAGACGTTGGGAAGACAAAAAATTTTGAAATCACCGACTACCTGGCGACTAAGAGATAGTCGCAGGCTAGTCGCTAACAACATAGAAATTTTAACCGTCCCACCGCCCTAATTTATTACAGCAGTTAATGTTTGAAAGACGTTGGGAAGACAAAAAATTTTGAATTCAACGACTATCTGGCGACTAAGTAATAGTCGCAGGATAGTCGCTAATAACACAGAAATTTTAACCGTCCCACCGCCCTAATTTATTACCGCAGTTAATGTTTGAAAGACGTTGGGAAGACAAAAAATTTTGAATTCAACAACTACCTGGCGACTAAGTAATTGTCGCAGGATAGTCGCTAATAACACGGATATTCATGTAATAAGTGCTTTTTGACCGTTTTGACACGGATACTCAGGTAATAAATTCCTTTTGACCACATTGTACCGACTAGTTGGCGACTTAGAAAGTAGTCGCACAATAGTCGGTAAATCATTAAAAAAAAAAAAATTAAAATGAGCTTTTTTTCCGGCCATTTTGTTTTAAAATTATTAGTACTAAGTTGAAATTGTGTTTTTCTTTACTTAGTTCGTCGTATGTACTATAAAAATTGATAACGTTAAAAGTATATTTCTCAAAAGTGTAGAAAATACGCATCGTAACTTTACTTATGATCATTCTACTAAGAAAATTTTTTTCATTGCATGGCGTTAGCTGCCCAATAGTGGACTTTACAACCTATACTCCCTCTAATTCACCATTAAGTGGCTTCTATATGTTTTTTGACATTGTTCATATCTTAAAACAAATGGAAGCCACCAAATGATGAACTAGAGGTAGTAGAATATGCCGTAAATACCACTATCGGGCAAACCAACGCCTTGCAAATCAAAAATTATTCTTTTTCAGTAGCAAATATAAGTAAAATAATACGTTGCGCATTTTCTACAATTTTGAGAAACATATTTTAAGCGTTTCTAACACATTTTTATAGTAAACATACAGGACAATAAGTAAGAAGAACATATATTTCGATTAAGTACTGATAATTATTACAACAAAACGGCACGAAAAAAAAGCTCATTATAATTTTTTCTACAATAAAATACTACATTAAGTTTATATTAATCACTACATCCTTCCCCTATATCATCACGTACACCGATTGAAATTAACCATGTACGAGATGAATAGAGAAAGGATATAGTGAAGAAAAAAACTCATTATAATTTATGTAAATCACTACATCCTTCCCCTTTATCATCACGTACACCGATTGAAATTAACCATGTACGAGATGAAAAGAGAAAGGATATAATAAAAAACATATTTTAATGAGCTTTTTTCCGGCCATTTTGAGTTATAATAATTAGTACTAAATTGAAATTGTTCTTTTTCTTACTTAGATACTCGTATGTACTATAAAAATTGATAACGTTAAAGTATGTTTCTCAAAATTGTAGAAAATAAGCATCGTAAATTTTATGGTCATTTCTAGAAGCTAAAAAGCAGTAACTGACGATTCTAACTTCACTTGTTCACAAAGTGCAGGTTTGAGTTTCTTGGTTTCTAGTGTTTGCTTCAGGCTATCACCACTAGAAATATCGAGATTGTAGCAATTGTGTGAACCCCTATGGCATCGCCTTTTATTCTTGACGTGATGGACATAGAAATACTAAACATGGACTTACGAACTGAAAGAAGTTGGATGTAATCGTAGATGTCGTAGAGTATAGGATGTACATCCACCTTCTTTGAGTTCGTAAACCCATGTTAAGGATTCTCATGTCCATGACGTCAAAAATAAAAGGCGATGCCGTAGGGGTTCAAACAATTGTTACAATCTCGATTGTTCTAGTGATAATAGCCTGAAGCAAAACACTTAAAACCAAGATAACTTAAAACTGCACTTTGTGAACAAATCAAGCCAGAACCGTCAGTTACTACTTTGTTAGCTTTTAGAAATAATACGTTGCGCATTTTCTACAATTTTGAGAAACATATTTTAAGCGTTTCTAACACAATTTTATAGTAAACATACAAGATAATAAGTAGGAAAAAAACATATATTTCAATTCAGTACGGATAATTATTATAACAAAATGGCACGAAAAAAAGCTCATTAAATTTTTTTATACAATATTTCGAATTTTGTGATTAAGTGTACAAAAATTTAATAACGTTAATCACTATATCCTATCAAGTCTCCATCCGTACACCTATTAATATTAATCATTTCACCGATTTAAATTAATAATGTACGGATAGAGAGAGATAGGATACAGTGAAAAACATTAAACAACTTTTATACAATATTTCGAATTTTGTGATTAAGTGTACAAAAATATAATAACGTTAATCACTATATCCTACCCCGGTCTCCATTCGTACACCTATTAATATTAATCATTTCACCGATTTAAATTAATAATGTACGAATAGAGAGGGATAGGATACAGTGAAAAACATTAAACAACTTTTATACAATAAATATAACCATTTAAATTAGAGTATGTTAATCACTATATCCCACCCTTCTCCACGCGTACACCGATTGAAATTAACCATGTACGAGTGGAGAGGGTGGGATACAGTGAAAAACAAATTTGAGGCAAGTCTCATTTGCTTAAAAACAACCATTAAATTTGTGTTAATTATCCAACCCCGTCTCTACGCGTACACCGATTAAATTAACCATGTACGCGTGGAGAGAATCGAATACAATAAATTCATGTTAATCACTATATCCCACCCCTTTATCCACACGTACACCGATTGAAATTAACCTTATACGAGTGAACAACAACCATGTACGAGTGGAAAGGGGAGGGATACAGTGAACAACAATGAAAAACAAATTTATGTATGTTTATAAGCAAATGTGATTCATACCTTTAATATCAAATTTTTCCATATTTTTGATACGATTGAACTGTTAAATTTATGTTTCGCAATTTGTCCGGTTCTTCCCGAACCCATACTTAAGTAAACAAACTCGAGTATGGGTACGAAGAGAACGGGGCAAGTGAGAAACATGATAAAGTTGAAAGGTTTATTTTGAATGAATCGTTTTATTAATATTTCGAGACCGTTTATTTTTTTGTTTTTCAACTTCTCGCCGTCCACCTCCACCCCTACTTAATTCTTCTCAAGTAGGAGAGTTAAATAGGAGTGGTGGTGGATGGCGACAAGAGAAGAACAGATAAATTATAGAGAGAAGAGGGAAATGGCCGGATTGGGGCGAGTGGAAAATGACGAAGGGGGGAGGGTATTTATAGACAAAATTAGGATATTACCGACTACCTAACGACTCAGACTAAGTCGGAGTTTAGTCGGCAGAAATAAAACGTTTATTCCCGTATTTTTTTTCCTTTTTTCTTTTTTGGCGACTAACTAGCGACTACCTTTGTGGTCGGCAAAGTAGCGACTAAAACATAAAGTCGCAAGTTGGTCTGCAAACGGCGACCAAAGATTTTTTGTCTCTGTTTAGTCGGTATTACCGACTAAATTAAAATTGTCGGTATTTTAGTCGCTGTGTAGTCGGTAATACCGACTAAATCTGTCCAGTCGCTAATTTGGGTCGCTGAATTGCAATTTTTTTGTAGTGTAGGGTAAATATGAGGTAGTTTGACATATTTGGAACATTCTTAATAAGAATAAAGTTCTACTTCAAAATTAACAAATGCAAAATATTACTCTCTTCGTTCTTTTTGTTTTTCTCGTTTACTTTTTGCACAGTTTTTAAAGCAAGTTTTAATTCTCAATATCTCTAAATGCACATGACAAAAAGTTATAAAAAATATATAATAAAAAAGTATATATTAAAACAAATTTAATGCGATCTCACATGGATATATTTTATCTTCCAAATATGTGTAAAAACATTAATTAAATTTCTTTCTCCATGAAATAAAATATTTCAAATGGAAAAAACATTAGAGAATGAGGGAGTATAATTTCAAAAGTTGTCTTTTGTGGAAAGATTTAGCTAGTCTATATAAATATCTTGAAACAAATCAAGACGAGGTACAAATTTCACATTCATTATGATAATTGCTAAATAAAAGCAATAAATATCTAGGAGGGACTAACTAATATAAATATCTCAGAAGCGTTTGACAAGAAGACGAAAGATTTTCATTGAAAAAAAAAAATATATTTAACAATAAATATTCTTTAATTTGAAAATGACACATAAAAATAACATTAGGTATTGATTTGAAAAATGAAATTTATCATTAACTTTGCCACCTTATAAAAGTCAAAAATAGCTCATTAATTCAATACAAACTAATTTTTTCAAATTAGGCGACTAATAAAAATTATTAACATAGCTTATTACTCCGTTGAGTTTCCTAATATTCTTTCCGTTTAAAGTGCTGTATTTGAACAGAGAAATTTGATTAAGTTTTGTCGGATATATTATGTCCATTTAAGATCTCCTTAGAATTATCTAAATAGATACTTTTTTATTATATATCTCTATATTTTAATTATTTGTATTTAGAGATATTAATACTTCAAATATATTTTGAATTTTGAAAACTATGTAAAATGTAAATAACAAAAATAAAAATAAACCAACACTAGATTAAGCGCGTGCACACACACATCTACGGTCACGATTGAGGAAAAACATATAATTGTAAAAGTAACTATGTTATACAGAAAGGTAACTATCATATAAATTTTAGAATGTTAGTTCTTATTTTATAACATAATATCTTTTTTGTGTACATAGTGTTAGAGTATATAACATATTCTGGGGCCTCAACCATCAGCTTAAGCTTTTGGTTGAGTTGGTTCCTTGACATGGTATCAGAGCCAGAGTGACAAGAGGTCACAGGTTCGAATCTCAACCACCCCTCATTTTAGTTTTTAGATAATTGTAGATCCATTTTTAAATCGGGTCAAATCGGGTTCGGTTATAAATTCGGGTGTCTATCGGATCATCGGGTTGTTTTGAACACCTCTAAGTATGAGTAGGAAGCTAAGTGACCCATATGTTTCCACCAAAGCTTGTGACTCATTTTCCCTTTCATGATTCATCAAAGCTAAAAATCATTTCGTAGCTATTAAACCTATACAAGCTGACAAAACCCATCTCCTTGCAATTTTTGAGGCCGTTTTGATTATTTTTGTGTTTTAATGACTGCATAAGATTTATAGAGTTTTGAGTCTTGATTGTGTAGCCACGTGGATCGCGTCTAAGACCAAAATACTAACAGGTGTCCTAGTACGGTGTTAAAATGAAATTTATAAAGTTAGATTATAAACTATAAAATAAATTGGATGTTTAAGGTTATTTTTTGGTAAATTCTTCCTTTATTGATACGTATTATTGAGTTATGGTTCTTATTTGATTAATATGGGTGTTTGGTTCAAGTATAAATTTGGGAACACAAGAATTAATTAGGTACTTAGGATTTAAAATTTGTGTAAAATTAGTTAAACTCCGTTGATAGTAGCTCAAGTTCTTAAATGTTCATGGTTAATGATGAATTAATTGGTATTTTAAATGATGATTATTGATTTTAAAGAAAATCAATTAAAGTGTTTTGTTATATATATATATATATATATATATATATATATATATATATATATATATATATATATATATATATATATATATATATATATATATATATATATATATATATATATTCGACACTGAAAAATGTCCGTTTTTGGGAATTGACAATAGGTAATGCTTTTCGGATATGTCTCGAGCCCCCGATCCTGTTTTGTTCTAGCAAGAACCGTATTTAGATCAAGCCTACTTCCTGATAGGTCATTATATTCCCACGTTTTAAAGTATTGTTATATTATTGTTTTAATATGAGTTTTGAATAAATATGTTTGGTACATAAAGTTTTGTTTGTTTCGCAAATGATATCATATGTTTTATTTGCTGTATTGATTCGCTATTGACTTGTAAAGTAAAAGCCGCATTTTAATTATTTTCGCTATTAACTTGTAAAGTTACAGCCATGTTTTGATTCACAATGAACCAAAGGTTCTTGGTCGTATTTATGTCGATACCAAACGGTCTTTTAAAAGAGTTTGAGTTTTGATAAATTAATGTTTTATAAGGAGTTACCAAATGAGCAAAAGATTAAATTCGAGCTGTTGGCAAACGACTTGTATATAAACGTAATAGTTTGTTGAATTACTCAACAATTCAATTGTTGACAATCCTTGATGTGGCCTATCCCTAATTGTGTTATGTGTTATGTGCAAGGCGAAAGCTTCTTTTTAAAAATTATAATGTAAATTAAATTGTAATAATTTAATAATATTTTGTAAATAGTATTCACTCATTTAATGTAAAAAGTTTTAAATACTTTGATACTGGTTTGCTGTTGCTATCGAGCCGCAGGTCGGATTCAGCCTTAACTTTTATAAGTCTTTCGTTATGGTTTATAGACTATATTATTTACGCTGGTTTGAGTTGTTTCAATAATGATTAGAGAAAGTACAAATCATAAAGAGTGAATTTGATTATCGTTTTCTCATTTGTTTTCCTAATGTGACCTTCGCTTCTAAACAATTATATTTATTAGTTTTTTTAATATATTATACTCCTTTTATTTTTTAATAAAGTTCCTACAAGAAGTTTTCACGAAAATTATGAAACAAAAAAAAATTAAATAGTAGATATATCTTTTTATTGAACAATAAATATGATGAAGAAAAAGTGGGAACCATAAACATTTAAACTGGTTAAAAGAAAGTTAGAGGAGTAAATATGGAGATCGCAATTAATAAAATAATCATTTATATATGGGACCATAATTAACATAAAAATTTTAAAATTAAATGAAGTTAGTGGAAGATAGGTGGGAACCTAAATCATTATTAAAGTATCAAATGAGAATAAATAAGGTTATTTTTGTTTAGAATTTGTGATATACTCTTCTCTATTCATTTTACTTGTACAATTTACTTTTTCACACTTGTTAAGGTAACATTTTTAACCTTAATATCTCTAATTATGTGTCGTTAAAAATTATAAAAAGTTGATATTGATAATACTTGTATTGAGACGAATAAAATAAGATCTCACTTAACTATATTTTAACTTATAGATTGAGAATAAAATGAAAACTAAAAGTGATTAGTTAATAGTGAATAAAAATAAATAAGACCAGTAATAAAATAAATATGAGAGAGTAAATATAAAGATTCTCTATGAAAACAACAATTGAAGCATTTCAAAATGACAAATGAAAACTTTTTAAAGAACGAAAGGAATATTTATTACTTTCTCCGCTTCAAATTACATGCAACATTTGCATAGTAGTACTATTTATCATCATTATTGTTTACGTAATATCTATTTATGCATAAGAAATAATATATATAGTAATGTGGGATCTTGTTTGATTCGTCTAAAATCCTAGTTTTCAAATATATTTCCTCCTTTTTTTTAGTTGCACCATTTTCATTTTGTACACTATTTATCATTTGATAGTGTTTTACAAAGTGCGACTATTAAACGAGAAAAAAATATGGCCATGTGTGATCTTGTTTTATTCGTTTCTTCGGATAACTTTCATAATATCAAATATTTATAATTTTTAGTTAAGTATAATCGACAAATACATTAAATTGCGTAAAATTGTTTGGTGCAAGTGAAAAAAAAACGGAGGAAGTATAAGTTTTAAAATATTTTTTGTGAGCGAAAATAAAGATATTTTATTACTAAATAAGTAAGGGAGGATATAGTTACCTACCTCTTTAACATACTTTAATTACACTAAAAATTAACTCAACAAAAATAAAATAAAATAAAATAAAATAAAACACTAATTAAAAATAGATATTTCAAGCCTCGTTTCCATGATTTTTTAAAGCCAAAGCACAACAATTATATGAAACTTGAATAGTATTATAGAAGTATATTTTTTTTTTACTTCATTAATTAAAAAAGATGTATAAGCTGAATTAAACATGAAATCAATTAGTCCCACCAAAAATCTTTTTTAGTTTCTTGACTTGTGCATCATCAATTAAAGTAACCTTCTCAATAACATTAGAGGGTAAGTTACTTTGGAACATTGAGTCAACTGTTTGGACACCAGGATTTTCACTTGGGAAGGCTGCATATTGTACAACTGGTGTTGAACCTACATTCACTTGAAAATGTAGCAATTCTGGTGGGAATATCATCATCTCACCCTTTTTTAATGTTTTATAGAATGCGGTATTATTGGAATTGATAAACCCTGCAATTACGGTTCCTTCAACTACAAGTAAGAGCTCTGCAACTCGATGTGTGTGGATTGCGACAACTCCACCTACACCCAAGTCTGCTCGTACCATGGAGATGCCCATACCATTTAAACCGGGAAATTGAGGAGTCCATGCTGCTTTTGCACCGAATTTGAACATGTTGTTCGTGCTAGCAGGAACAGCTAGACCAGAATAAACAAAATCATCTACCGTGATTTTTGCAGGGTCTTTACACAAGTACCCTGTGGGTCCACTAGGTAATGTTAGGTCTCCAACACAATAGTCGAAAACTATTGTATTGGCATATGAAAGTGAAACAAGAACGGAAAAGGTAATGATCAAATGTAACATTTATGGAATTTTTTTGTTTATCACTTAGATCTTTTTTTGAGGGGTATTGACAATTGTACTCATTTAAGTGCTTTATATATATTCTACTATAATGTAATGTGTTGATGTACACAATGATGATGATAGGTAGGGTAGCTTGGGATTAGGAGTGCTCTCACCAACTATTTTAGGTGCTATGTCTCTTTTCATCAAGTTATCACATCTTTGTAAGGGCCCACCAGGGTCGTTTCTGACTATAGACAAAGTAGGCATTTGCCTAGGGTCCAGAATGAAAGAGAGCCTAAAATTAGAAAATGCTATATTAATGAAGAAGACACTTAAAAACTTGCAATTTATCAGTAATTCTTTTACCATTTAAAAATTATATGATACGTTTACATTTTAATACTAATTATAATATATAGGGTCCGTCTTTATTATATGATACGTTTACATTTAAATTCAGAATCATCACTCCATACAATTGGCGCATTTCTTTCAGTTTGCCTAGGCCCATATTATGCCAAGAACGGCATTGGGGCCCACAGCTAAATCTCAGCTTTTTTGTTCGTGGTGTAATTTTTTATTAATAAATTTATGGTAGATGATCTTCCAACAGTAGTTATAAACTTTAGTGGAATGGTTGTATACTTGTATGTGATCATTTAGGACCCTAACATCCGCTATTCTATTTTAGTCTATCATCATCATCAACCAAGTATAACACACAAGTCAGGATCCGTAAGCGTATCATACTTGTGTTCCCTCCAATGAGAGAAATATGCATACTATGTGTTTTTTTTTAATGTATAATAGGGGTTTATTATTAATCAAATACTGTCTCCGTTATCTAATGTTCTTCCCATCTAAATATTATACCTTAATGAGAGTGAAATTTAATTAATGTTCATGACACATATTTAGAAGATAATATATATTAACGTGAAATCTAGTAAGATTTGTTTTATAATGTATACTTTTTTATTGTGTATTTTTTGTTATTTTTATTATATGTAATTCTTGATATTAAGGTTCAAAATTTGCATTAAAAATTGTGTAAAAAGTAAAGGAAAAGAACAAAAGAAACAAATGGAGCAGTAGATTAGAGGGCGTATTAGTTAAACAATTTGTACATCTTTTGTAGGGCATTTTGATTAAGTTTCAAGTATTACAATTAAATTTAGTTCCAGTTAATTTAGTTTAGCAATTGCAGTCAGAAGAGAAAAAGATAATTTGAGGGGAAGTAGAGAAAAAAAAGAGAGAAAGAATATAATTACTTCCTTCGAATCCTTTTAGATGTCCCATTTGGGTTTTTATGATTATTAAGGGTGGTGTGAGACCCAATAAAAAAGTGGTAATTGGGTAATTTAATTGATTAAATTAATTTTAAAAGTGTTAGTTGGGGTATTGAGGATTGAAAAAGTGGGGTAACAGGTGGTAGTTGAGTATTGGAAGGAGTAAAAAAAATATAGACAAAAAAAAAGAAATGAGACAATTGATAAGAATTCGCCAAATAAAAAAATAGGACATCTACAATGATTCGGATGGAGTATTATAGTGTAACAAGGACTTGAAGGACACGCTTCTTCCTCTCAGCTTTAATTCCAATAAGAACTTGCTTCAAGAATACCCATAATCAATGGCAGCCTTCGACCATGTTCAGCCTTCGACCAATAACAACTTGCTTCAAGAATACCCATAAATCTATCAGTTGATATGGGTTTTGTGAAAATGTCTGCGAGTTGCTCCCCCGTCTTGCAAAATTGCAGTTCGATCTCTTTTTTGTCTAGCAGGTCACAAATGTAGTGATGTCGTATCTCGATGTGATTTAATCTGCTATGAAATACTGGATTCTTCATCATTGTTATTGTTGGCATCTTGTCGCAGAACATTTTAGTTGGTATTGCTTGCTTATTGTAGATCGATTAATATCATTTTGAGTCAGACTGCTTCACATGCTGCACTTGCTGCAATGTACGCTACTTCTGCTGATGATAAAGTTACCGTTGCCGGCTTTTTTGATGAGCATGAGACCACCTTGGTTCTAAGCTGAAATATGTACCCCGCTTGTGCTTTTCCTATTATCCATGCTTCCGGCCCAATCGCTATCAGTGTATCCAATGAGCTTGAAATCTTTTGAAAAATATCAATGAGAATATATTTAGCTTTTTGGTCAATTCTCATAAACTAATTTTCATGTATAAAAAAAAACTCAAATCATGTTGTGTTCACTTGGAAAGTTCTCTTAAAAATGGTGAGGAATTCAACATTGACGGAAATGATTTATTTGTGGAGTTAATGTTGCTTAGAGAGGTTTTACCTAAGAAAATTTATTGGAGCAATTGACATAATACAATTTATGAACACAAAATCTCACAAGAGACGGTCTATAGGATAGACCACAAAATTGGGCCAGCCCATTTTCCTTAATTGATTTTTTTTTATTATAATATCAATTATATTATGTTATAATCCTAAATGTAAGGTATTATAACCTCGAATATACTATTCTATAATACTAAATATAAGTTATTATAACCCCAAATAATTTATTATAACCCCAAATATACTATGTTATATTTTGGGCTGGGCTTTATGTATTCCGTCTATAGAATAGACCTTCTCCCATGAGACTTACTGATTTATGAAACCTGTCACTTCTTTTCCAAATGCAACTATTGCTTACAGAATTTTATTAACTATTCCCATTACTGTTTGAAGAACGAAGTTTTTCAATGTTGAAATTGTTAAAGTCATATTTGCGAAACACTATGTCACAAGAAAAGCTAAATGGATACATTAATGGTAATCGAAAGCAATATTTTGAAGGAAGTTGATATTGAATCTATTGTAGATGATTTTGCTTTAAGACATGTGAAAAGAGCAAAACTTTATAAGTGATGTATTTTTAATTTTTCCTATTTTTAAGTAATTTTTGAATATATTTATTACAATATATTATCTTGAACTATTTTTCTTGATGTGGAAATTTTTTATCTTTTGTAATAATGAAGGGTCTCATTTTGAAAAATATCGCAAAAATAAATAAGGTCTTAAAAATTTTTGATTCTTGCTTAGGTGAGACTAGTGCAGGATTCGGGCGAGATCCGTTGGCGCTTCGGTTGAGGCTAGGATTTGTGTAAATGTTCTGATGGCATGCTGTCGTTAAATTCGGTTGAGACGACTAAGAAGCTTCGGTCGAAGCTATCTAGCTGCATGTTGTGCTGCCCCGTTTCTTTCCCTTAAATTTCAAATCCCAAAATGTAAATAGTGAGGTATTTTTTTTTGGAAGTGGAGAGGTCATCTTTTATTTATTAGAATATAATACTTGAACTAATTATTTTTATGGGGATTTTAATGTTTTTGGTAAATCACTTTTTTAATTTTTCTTTAGTTTTAATAAGTTTTTGGGAAATTTCACGTGGTAATCCTGAGGTTTTGGGTTTTCCACGTGGTAACAAAAACTTTTAAAAAATCCACGTGGTGACCCTGAGGTTTACGTTATTGTTCCATCGTGACTTTTTTGCTCATAAAAATGTTAGCAAACGTTAGTTTCGAAGCTTTTGTACGGCTATTTATGCGACTCACCATTTCAAATACCATTAGTTTCAACCTTTTTCCCCAAAACATAAACCCCAACTCTACCATCTTTCATTCAAATAATATTTTTACTCTAAATCCAAATATGGTATAGTCAAGGTCTATGTTTTGGGGGGAAATGTTGAAATTGATGATATTTTAAATGGTGAGTCGCATAAATAGGCGTTCACCAGCCTTAAAGCTTTGAAATTAAAGTTTACTAACGTTTTTATGTGCAAAAAGGTCACGGTGGAACAATTATGTAAACCTCAGGCTCAGGGTCACCACGTGGTTTTTTAAAAAGTTTTGGGTACCACGTGAAAAGCCAAAACCTCGGGGTTACCACGTGGAATTTCCCTAAGTTTTTTATTTTATGGTTTGTTTGGCAACTTGGAATTCATTTTCAAATATTGAATTGGGCCAAATACTATGTTTGCCAGAAAAATTGAAAAGGATAAGCAAAAAAATTAAAAAAAAATCAATAAATAAAACGTTTTTGAAACTTTATCCCAAAATAAGCACTTTTTCTCCTAAGCTTAGGTTCGAACCGGTTCGCTGTTACTAACAGCGAACAAACTAAAAAACAGCCATAAACTTGTTCGCTGTTACTAACAACGAACAAAATAAATTGGTCAAATAAAAGTCAATCTCAAATTATGTAGGATAAATTTTTTTTAAAAAAAATAATTGAGATGTTTGCTGTTATTAACAGCGAACAAACACATTCCTCCAAACGTTCCATCATTGAATGATTCATCGTTCCATCATCATCAATTCATCGTTCCATTCCCCTTTCTTCCTTTGCTTTTACATCTTGAAGTGCTAATATATCTGCATCCAATTCCCTCAATACATCAACCACTGATCTTCTATTTCCATTATCATCATCAATCCTTTTCCCTTCTTTGAAAACCCCAATTCTTCTACTTCTCCCTAAAGAAATTTCATTATCCGGCAAATTTATGGATACCTTTAGTTTCGATTTCGCAAATTTCTGCTGTTTGGTCAAAAAATCGGAATCGGAATTGGAATTGGAATTGGAATTATTTTTAGGGTTTAGATTAGTTGGGTGTAATGGCGATTGTTTTAGAATACTTTTGGGTCGATCATTGAACGATTTAGACTTGAAATTATCATGGGTTTTGTAATTATGATTGGAATTGGAATGATTGTAATTAGGAGAGGCAAAAATCTCCATTATTGACGTTTTGAAGAATTACAAATGAATTGATGATGATGGAACGATGAATCAGGTGGGAGATGGTGTTTGTTCGCTGTTACTATTAGCGAACATCTCAATTATTTATTTTTTTTAATTTATTTTACATAATTTGAGATTGACTTTTATTTGACCAATTTATTTTGTTCGCTGTTAGTAACAGCGAACAAGTTTATGGCTGTTTTTCGGTTTGTTCGCTGTTAGTAACAACGAACTGGTCCGAACCTAAGCTTAGGAGAAAAAGTGCTTATTTTGGGATAAAGTTTCAAAAACGTTTTATTTGTCGATTTTTTTTTTATTTTTTTGCTTATCCTTTTCAATTTTTCATGTTTGCCAAATCTTGAATTTAGAAATGTTGAATTGGGTCAATTTCATAGAATTGCAATAACAATGTAAAATTTTGTCAAATATCAAAATTTGCAAATTTCAAGTATATAGTTGTCATTTACAACTCTTGAATTTGAATATCAAAATTAAATTTCATATTTTCAAATGAATTCTTTGTTGCCAACACTACCTTATGTAATTTCAATTTCGCTTTGTTAAAACGTAGAAATTTCAATTATTTTTCTTTCTTAGCTTCTTTATCGTTTTGAATTCACCATCTTCAATTTGAGCTATGGTTATCAAAATCGCGATCTAAATCGTAGGATCGTAAGATTCTACGACCCAGAACGGTGCCTACGACTAGAATTGTGCATAGGATCGGTGAGGATCGGTGAGGATCGTTGGTCAGATCGGTTAGGCCGGCTCGGATCTTGGGCAAAATCGTTGGTAGGATCGGTAGGATTGGTCAAAACTACTAATTTAAAATTTTTTAGTTGTGTCTTTGTTCTTTTTTGCTTATTGTGGTTTATTATTCTATCATTGTGTGTATGTATAAATATATTATGTGCAGTGTATATCATATATATTTTGTCATTTCATTAAGAATAGAAAAATAAGAAATTAAAAGATTAAGATATGTATATATTTTGAAATTAAAGACAAATCTTAGGAAAATGTATTGGTTCCAATTCCTTTTTAAATTGAAAATCATCCATTAATAAACATACACATAACAGCTACTACCCTGTGAAACGACCTTGGCCGTGTAACTGACCCAGACCCAATCATACTATATACTAAAAGTCTTGGAAAATTCCAAATGGCAATCTTACATTAAATAATGATTTGGCAAAAAACTATTGGTTACTTATTTATGAGTTGTTTTAATGAATGTCAACTAATTTATGACGATTTAATAAGTTTTCCTATAAAAAACTTCTCTTGCAAGTTTAATTCGAAACTATCTTTGAAATAAAAGAATATTTCATTATTGAATATATTTCTCATTATTAAAATGTATAACATACTAATTTTTTCTATCTTCTAAGCACTAGTGGAAAAAACCTTAAGGGCTGCGGTTTTATAGCCATTATGGGCTGCGTATTCTGACCCCAGCCATTATTGTAGCAGCCCTTAATATTAGATAAGGGCTGCGGTCAAAATACGCAGCCCAAAAAAGACTAAAGGGCTGCGGACAGGTCAAAAACCCGCAGCCCTTACCCCATTTTCAAATTTTTTTTTTTAAATTTTTTTTTATTAAAAACAATAAATCTAAAAATTTAAGAACATCAAACAAAGGATCTGAAATTTACATCTTCAATAATCAAAAATTAAAATCTAAAAATTAAGAACATGAAGAGAATCATGAAAAACTCAGATCTTACAATAATCAAAAATTTACATCAAAAATTTACAATAATCAAAAATTTACATAAAAAACCCAGATCTTACAATAATCAAAAACCCAGATCTTACAATAATCAAGACCTAAAAATTAAGAACAAAAATGAAGAACATAAAAAAACAAAAAAAAAACGAAAATTACAACAAAATCGAAAATTACAACAAAATTACAATGAAAAAAATTACAAAAAAAAAGAAACCCAGATCTTTGAAGACTAACGAAACCCAGATCTTGAATGAAGTTTTTGCCCAGAAATTATTTCAGTTTGAAGACTAACGAAACCCAGATCTTGAATGAAGGCGCGTTTTTGCCCATAAATTATTTCAAAATCTTGAATGAAGGCGCGTTTTTGCCCATAAGTTTGAAGACTAACGAAACCCAGTTCGAAATCTCAGAGGAAGAGTTGCGGACAAACCTAAAATCTTGAATGAAGGCGCGTTTTTGCCCATAAGTTTGCCAATAAGTTTGAAACCCAGATCTTGAATTAGGTTCGTAGGAAGAGTTTGAAGAGAAGACTAGTGAAAACCGCAGAGGAGAGAGGAAGGAGTTGGGAAGAGGGAGGAGGGAGATCTCGCCATTTTTTGAAGAAGGAAAAACGGCTGTGCGTGATTATTAGGGTTAAGAGGGAGAAGGAGAGGGAGATGGGGAGAGGAACAGCTGTGCCTGTGCGTGATTATTAGGGTTAAGAAGAGTAAAAACCGTGTTTTATAACTAGGCACCTTCAATTTTTTTTTTATTTTTTTTAAATGAATAAGGGCTGCGGACAAACCTAAAAACCGCAGCCCCTTGATTAATTTTTTTTTTTAATTTCATTATATTATTTTCGAATGGTTAAGGGCTGCGGACACATAAAAAACCGCAGCCCTTTCTTTATCATACTTTTGGAATCACTTTTGGGCTGCGGTTAAGGGTAAAAACCGCAGCCCTTTAATAATTTTTTTTTTCCCAGCATTTTATTACTCATATTGGCTGCGTTTTCCTAAAAACCGCAGCCAATAAGCAGCAGCCAATAACTTTTTTTCCACTAGTGAAGCTTTTCTAAAGATTTTCTCATCATTTTTAATTATTATTGATTTAGAATTGGATTTATAATTAATTTATGTACATTATTTTTTTAATTAATTTTTTCAAGTGTTGTAGTTGTACAATATCTCAACCAAAATAATGTCATCATCATCATCATCATCATACCCAATATTCTCGCACATAGATAAATCTATGGTCATGGTCCGGGGAAGGAAGGTCGAAGGCGTCTCATACCCATAAGGAGAGGGCGGTCACAAGAGTCCTTCGGCTCTAAAGGTATCTTCAAGGATAGGACCTGCAAATATCCGAAAACCTGCATCTCACACCCACGTTAGCAAAGCATAGGGATCATTTAAAATTTATAAACAAAACAGGTAAAAGAGACAGTAAAGAGCGTTGACGAAAGACACAGAACAGTAACAAAAAAGTCTAGTAATCTAAAACGTGAATAAAGCGCCGCCATTTGGCTCTATCCCTGGTCAGGTCCTTAGAGAGGAGTAGTTCGAGCAGGTCGCTGTTAATCTGCTCCTCCCACGTCCTCTTAGGTCTTCCCCAACTTCTCTTGCCCTTCACTATGATGCGTTCGACCCTTCTCACTGGGGCGTCATGGGTGCTTCTCTGCACATGCCCAAACTATCTTAGCTTGTTCTCCCGCATCTTTGCAGAGAGAGTTGCAACCCCTAACTTCTCCCTAAACTCCTGATTTCTAATCCTGTCCATCCTTGTCTTACCACACATCCATCTCAGCATGCGCATCTATGTTACATCCATTCTCTGTTCGAAAGCCTTCTTTAAAGGCCAACATTCTGTCCCATACAACAAAGCCGGCCTAATAGCAACGCGGTAGAATGTAACAACTACAAATCTTTTAATTAACCCAAATTTCTCTAAAAGCTATAAAAATATAAAACTTATTTATTTATTTTTTTGATTATTCATTTACGTGTCTAAATTATCAATGAAAAAAGCTTACAATCTTATTTTATTATAAGTTTTAGGCTACCCTTACCTTTTCATAAAGTAAATTTTGCAAAAACAAATATTTTTTTCCATATAAATCAATTTTATTTACACTTTTTCATTCAAAATTTTTTTCTTCTCTAGAATGGCGACTCTTTCAATTTTGCTTTAGAATTTATCACAATCACACGTTGTTATTAAATAATTAATAGTTATTTCTATTGTACATTTTATTCAAACTAGACAATTTTATAACGATAATGTATATATGCATTGCCATTACTTAGAAGTTATAATTATATTTAACAGCACATTAATACATCCGTGCATTGCACAAATAACACTGGTAACTTTATATAAATATTCTGACATACTTATTTTAAGACTTAAAAGGACAATTCTAAGACTTAAAAATTCAATTATAAGACTTAAAAGGTCAACTTCAAAGTTTTTAATGTCAACTTTAATGTTTGAGAAATCCTATTTTAAAGTTGAAATGAGAATTGATCTTTTAAGTCATAAAATTGGTTTTTTAAGTATTAAAATAGACCTTTTAACTCTTAAAACTGCTAAATTCTATGACTTAAAATGTCAATTTCAAATCTTTGAGTTGGTCTTTTATGTCTTTAAATTGTCCACATTACTATAACGGGTAGTTTCATATGTTTGTCCTATTTTCTAAAATGGAAAGTTTTGATACCCTCTTTTCACATCCTCTCTTTTCTAATATCCTATTTATAATAATTAATTTATATTTTCTCTTTCATAATACCAATACAATCATTAATTCACACCACTATTATAATAAAATATCCCCTCTCTCTTCTTATATCCCATTTATAATAATTAATTTAGATTTTCTCTCTCATAATACCAATACAATCATTAATTCACACACCACCATTATAATAAAATAATACCCACAATCAACAAAGATTCTCACTATCTTAATATGTGTGAAATCTTCAAATAGGACACACATATAAAAACGGAGGGAGTATTAAGAAGGTATAGCAGAGAAGAATACACATAATTTGCCTTGCCCTTTCGAAAATTTTTCCTCGAGGCCCACTTCATATGAAGCATGAAGAGATTTTTTGATAAACATAACGAGACGGTCTCACTATGAGACATTTCAATACATAGGTAGAATTGTCAAACTCATATAATTGTTAGTATACGAGTTTTTTGTTCTGAAATCGTCTCACCGAGAGACAATACCTCACAAGAATAACTCCTAGGGATAGGAGTAGTTGGAGGCGTCATATCCAGGTTTTTTAGACTTCGACTTTTCTTCTTAGAGTCGTTTGCGGCGTCCGTGCTTTCTTGGCCTCTCTAGTTCCTTGTCTATCTTGCTGTTTTTGTTTCTTTAAGTTTATATTGTTCTGCATGCGTTTTGGATTTTTTTCCTCACGTGGCAGGTACGTATATCATCTTCCTGGAGCCGGGGGACTCCTTTCTTTGGCCGTGCTCTCCTTTACGGGTATGAGTTGCCGCCGTCCTTCCCTCCCCAGACCCTGCCCATAGTTTTCTATGAGCGGGAAATACTGGGTAGAATGATGATGATGATGATGATGATTGTTAGTTTTGTTTATTTGTTTAATTTACTTGCTTCTATGCACTCTATAATTAGTGAGTAGTTTTTTTAATAAGATAGAGGGATGAATTCTACAAAACACAATTGGATTGATAGACAAAAGTATTGTTTTAGTTTATTAGATTGATTAGTATATTATTTGAATGATCCATTAAGTTAAATTCTTTGTTGATCTTTTATCAAGATGTCGAAGCTTCAATTGGGATTTAACTAGGTGTTACAACATTAAGTTAAAACCTTGTTAATTATTAATCAAGATGAGAGAGTGCGATTATAATTAATCTGGCCTTAATAGTTAATCAATGCACTCCACCTATCATTGGCATGACCCATCCCTATACAATCTCGTGTTTGGGAGAGCAGCGAGGAGTTCACTAAGACTTGTTAAAGCAAGTGCCAATATTCATAAAAATGACGTTAACTTTGAACACCTAATAAAACATGCTTTGTCTTGTACTTTGCAGAACAACGATGAGGCAAATAAGGCTTCACAAGGCAAGGCATGGTATGAAGGTTGCTCAAACAAGGCAACATGAAAACAAAGTAAAAAGTGGACTATAGGGGTGTGCTCGTTCAAGGAAAAAAAGTGCTCGTTCAAGGCACATTGTGCAGGATGGTTCTAAACTAGGTGCTTGTTCGAGCACATATGGCGCTCGTTTGAGCACTGCGCCTTGGAATCTTTTTTGGTCAGTTTGGCCACTTAAATTGCATTTAAAGGTTGTGATTAAAGGTTGTGTAACTCCTTCTTTAATGCTTGTTTATTGTGGTGTTTATTGTCATAATTAATTGGTATGATAAATTAGTGATGTAAGTATGTTTTAATAGTGCATTGAGTGTGGTACTATGAAAGAAGCTTTCCTTCATCTAAAAGGGAGCATTAACGAAGCACCACAAACACACATATTTTTGAGAGGGCTAGAGCATAGTTGAGAACTTGTGTAACGGTCCGGTTCGCGTGAGCCGGATAATCATATGAAAATATGAATCCAGTTCACAACTGGACACTTAGAGGGAAAATTCCCATCCAAGATCGTTAACGTTCCAACGATAAGAGAACATAACTAAGCGTAAATTAAAACATATGATAGTGACAGGTTTATAAAGTTCACAATACAACTTGAGAACCCAACGGTCTCTACTAATGAAACGTCAAAACGAACTAATCTTAAATCCATTACACAAAACTATTTTATTTCTACTATGTTTATTATTACATAAAACGCGGTCTTGGGTGACGGGATCCTAACTTCAACCTCACTCCAATTCCCACCTGCAATCAACCTGCTAGTCGTTGATTGACAATGGAAGCAAGTTCAAAAGAACAATCCAATACACGTCAGAGACAACATACAAAATATCAACAAGTGGAAAGCAAACAATGTGTTCATCCTAACATGCAAAGGCTCTAAAATATATTTATTCCAAATCCCAACTTGAAACGTTGCCCGTCCTTTTCGGGTCGTCCAAGTAATAATCCAATTCATTTGGAGGAATACACTTGGGAGAGCTAATCCTAAGGCAACCACCGACCTAAGACGTTGCCCGTCCTGTTCGGGTCGTCAAAGGCTAAAGTATGCATACCCCCATGGTGACCGTAATGATCCAAAACTGCCATGGGAACAAAATTATATAATCCATTCCAATTTATTAACCCTTTGAGATAACCAAAACATCCATCCTCAAATTCCAAGTTAAACTTCTTTCAAATTATTTGAGGTGTCTAATCCTTATGTGAGTCACAATACAATATTCAAGAATGAAACAATACTACTTGCACATCCACATATAATGTATGGTCTAAGCGTGTACCTTTAAGCAACAGCAAATAGCGATAATTCAAACGCTACAGGAATTTCACCCTCTTATGAATCGAGGTCCTAAACAAACAAACACACAAAACGAACACGTATTAGAACGTGTTTCCACCTCTAACTCATTCCATACTACTAATATATCAATAAGACTTAGTAACGTTAATTGATTTCATCAAATTCCAAATAAGTCAAAATTCCACTTTAAACTAGAAACTTAAATGGCTTTTTCGGACATTTTAAAAAATTCAAATGAAAGATCCGACTTCGCCACTGCGTCCGGAACGCATCCATTACCCTGGACACCAATTTTCAGAATTTCTAAAATTCGTTTACTATTTTTAATTATTTTAAGCGTTTAAACAACTTTTTAATATACCGATTCATCAAAACAACACGAAAAACATATCCCACTTAAAGGAATGTGAGGCGTCACTTCCGGGACAGCTATGGCTGTCCGGAAATTCGTGCCATGTAACAAACATCGAATTTCACTTAATAAATTCATAACTAAGAAAATACCGAAAACCGAATCGTAAAACAACATAAATTCAATTTCTTAATACACAATCTCTTAACAATTTCAACCATCAAAAATAATACTATTTCTCACGTAAACTCATCCATCATCGAACACGAACCATTCAAACACAAATAATAAATTTAAATAATAGAATTTAATACTTGATCATTGCACAAATCGATCTATTATATACTTTGTAGAAATCATAAGCCAAACCATATGATTCTAATCACATATATAAATAAATTCAATCCCTTAAACAAATCAAATTTTGTCAAGGAATTTATTCACAAAATTATAAAACATGAATGTTTATTTCCTTTAATTCACACAACTAAACACCTCCTAACAAATTGAAATTTTGCTAGAGATCTTAAGCCATAAAAATAGTTTTAAATATCAAGAGGTTCTATTCTCATAACAAAATTTTAATTTGTTAAAGAACATAAATCAAATGAGAAACTTAACACAATTTGTATTAACCCTTTTAACAAATTAATTTTGTTAAAGAATTATATAAATAAAAATTACATAAAATACTCAATCCTCCTAAAAAGTCATAGGATTTCATCATATTTTAAAAGAAAAGAAAAATATAATTTTCTTCAAAAGAGAAAATGTAATTTTAACAATTGAACTATACTTACCCTTGAATAATAGATTAAATGATCACAAAGTTTTTTTTTTTTTTTTTTTGTTTTAATAACTGCCGAAATCAAAGGAAGAAAAAGGAAGGAGTATTTTTTTTTATTTTGTGAGCAAATGTAAATGAAAGAACAACACAAAAATGAAAAGCTTACACTCCAATCTAGCATTTTAAGAGCAAACTACAACTCTCTATCTTCCATAACCCCCACCTTAATGCACATTAACACCACAATTAAGTGAGGAGTTACAAAAATCCCCTCCAATTCCTCCCATGGCCGGCCACTTTAACACCATTAACATATTTATTTATTTATTTTTTTAATTACTCTAAATAAAATTTAATTGTCTGATTTGAATTTTAATACTCATAGAAATATTAAATCAGATAAATAACAATAACTCGTTACGCGACAAATGTCGAAATCGTTTGTCACATATTGACTCACTCAAATTCTTATACTGGATTAATATTATTTTATTTTGATCTCGAATATTAATTTAATCAAAAATTCACGGGGTATTACAGACTACCCCCCTTAAAAGAAGTTACGCCCTCGTAACTTACATGAAACCGACCAGCACACAACACAACACAACATATACAAAACTTAAGTCAAAGAAGTTTATTCATATGCGCGCGAAATTCCTATCGCCCTCTACCCCCCTTAAAGGAGTTACGTCCCCGTAACGCGACAAACCTGTATTTGAGGGTACTTTTCCCGCATAGAGTCCTCGGTTTCCCAGGTAGCGGCCTCACGCTCGTGATTTGACCATAAAACTTTGACCATCGAAATATCCTATCGTCGAGTACTACGAATTTTCTTGTCTAAAATTCGGACTGGTCGCTCTGAATAGGTCAAGGATGTGTCTAATTCTAAAGGTTCGGGATTTAAGACATGGGAGGAAGCAGCATGGTACCGTTTTAATTGGGACACATGAAACACATCATGGACCTTCTCTAAGGTATTTGGAAGAGCCAACCGATACGCCACTTTGCCTACACGTTCCAAAATCTCATAGGGACCGATGTAGCGAGGGCTTAACTTTCCACGAGCACCAAAACGCACCACTCCGCGCATAGGCGACACGCGAAGCAACACTTGATCTCCCACGATAAACTCCTCAGGTCGCCGTTTTAAATCGGCATAAGACTTTTGACGATCCTGAGCCGCTTTTAAACGATCCCGAATCATCTTAACGTTCTCGGTCATTTGGAGAAGCAAATCGGGTCCCAAAAAAAACAGATTCGGTAAAATCATCCCAATAAACTGGACTACGACAGCGGCGTCCATACAAAGCCTCAAAGGGGGCCATCTGAATCGAAGACTGATAGCTGTTATTGTAAGAAAATTCGACCAAATCCAAATGTTCATCCCATGACCCTTGCCACTCCATGGCAATAGCTCTTATCATATCCTCTGAAATCTGGTTCGTGCGCTCGGTTTGCCCATCTGTCTGAGGATGAAACGATGTACGATACAGTAACATAGTGTCCATAGCTTGTTGCAGGGTCTGCCAAAATTTTGACAAATACCGAGTATCTCTATCGGACACAATAGTGCGGGGCACACCGTGATACCGCACAACATACTTAATATAAGGACGGGCTAATTGTTCCATCTCCCAACGACAGTTCATAGGAATGAAACATGCTGATTTAGTCAAACGATCGACTATCACCCATAAAGTATCATTCCCTGCCTTTGTTCGAGGCAAACCTACGACAAAATCCATAGAAATATCATCCCACTTCCACACCGGAATTTCTAAAGGTTGCAGTAAACCTCCCGGTCTTTTATGTTCGCTCTTAACCTTTTGACAGGTCAAGCAACACGATACATATTCAGCAACATCCTTTTTCATTCCCGACCACCAGAACATCAACTTAAGATCCTGATACATTTTATCCCCACCCGGATGAACGGAAAATTTTGTACAATGGGCTTCATCCAATATGCGTTCCTTCAAGGATGTTTCCCCCGACGGTAGGCACCATCGACCTTTAAACCTCAAACTCCCATCTTCATGAACCAAAAATCCCTCTACTTTACCTTCTCGAGCCTGTTCTTTTAATTTCAACAACTTCGGATCTTTATCCTGAGAAGTCAAAATCTTCTCGAAAAACGAAGGCCGAATGACTAAGGCGCTCAGACTTTCCTTTAATTCACCCGTACGTACCACTTCCAAATTTAACCGAGCAAAGTCCCGATGCAACTCCTCTATTCCATTCAACGCAGATAAGGAATGTTTCGACTTTCTGCTTAAGGCATCGGCTACCAAGTTCGCTCGCCCCTCGTGATACACAAACTCCAAGTCATAGTCCGCCATCAGCTCTAATTACCGACGTTGTCGCATGTTCAAATCCGGCTGAGTATAAAGATACTTTAAACTCTCATGATCTGTATAGATTCTGCATTTAACCCCATACAAATAATGTCTCCATATCTTAAGAGCAAACACAATTGCAGCCAATCCCAGATCATGAGTAGGATAATTAACCTCATGAATTTTTAGTTGTCGGGATGCATAAGCAATTACTTTACGTTCTTGCATCAAAACACATCCCAACCCCTTCTTCGATGCATCACTGAACATCGTGTAATCCAGCTTAGGGTCAGGTAGAGCAAGAACGGGAGCCGAAGTCAATCTTTCCTTCAAAGTCGTGAAAGCACTTTCACACTCATCAGTCCATTCAAATTTCTTATCCTTTTTCATCAAAGAAGTCATAGGTCTGGCAATGCGCGAAAAATCCTTGACAAAACGACGGTAATACCCAGCCAAACCTAAGAAGCTTCGAACTTCGGTGACATTCCTCGGTGGGGACCAATTTCGAACCGCTTCCACTTTTACCGCGTCCACCGAAATACCCTCCTTTGAAACGAAATGACCCAAAAACGACACCTTTTCCAACCAAAACTCACATTTCGAAAACTTAGCGTACAACTTATTTTCACGCAAGGTTTGCAAAACCAAACGCAAATGTCCCTCATGCTCATCTCGATCCTTCGAATAGACTAGTATGTCATCAATAAAAACAACTACAAATTTATCCAAGTACGCACTAAATACCTGATTCATCAAACACATAAATGCGGCTGGAGCATTTGTCAACCCAAAGGGCATCACGGTAAACTCAAAATGTCCGTAACGTGTCCTAAAGGCCGTCTTATGAATATCCCCGTCAGCAATCCTCAATTGGTGATAGCCCGACCTTAAATCGATTTTCGAAAATATCCCAGCTCCCTTCAACTGATCAAACAAGTCATCTATACGAGGTAACGGGTATTTGTTCTTTACGGTCACTTTATTTAGCTCCATATAATCAATACACAATCTTAAGTTGCCGTCTTTCTTCCGCACAAACAAAACCGGAGCGCCCCAAGGTGATACACTTGGTCGGATATAACCCTTATCCAACAATTCCTCGAGTTGAGACTTCAATTCCTCCATCTCCTTTGGGGCCATACGGTACGGAGCCTTTGAAATTGGTCCCGTACCAGGCACCAAGTCTATCGTAAAATCAATTCCTCTTTGCGGCGGCATACCAGGAATCTCCTTAGGGAAAACATCCACGAATTCATTTACCACCGCGACATCGTTAGGATCCACCTCCTTCTTCCCTTCCTGCATGATGTGACACAAGTACAAAGGATGTCCTTGTCTCACCAGCTTTTGTAATTTCAAGGGCGATACTAAGTTTGTTTTAGACCCCTTAGAAAACTTTCTATATCTAACGTTTTCCCCATGTGGTCCCACCAGTAACACTCTTTGCTCCCTACATTCAAGGGTTGCTTTGTACCTTCCGAACCAATTCATTCCCAAAATCACCTCCAATCCCTCCATATCTAACACATATAAATTACTAGGAAAAACAACTTTCCCTATCTTCAAGGGCACATCTCTATACAGTCTATCGCAAGTATATAATCTCCCAGAAGGGACTGCTACGGTATAAGATACATTCTCAAAAGCTCCTAGATTCAGTTCGTCTATTTTACTTCTCGCCAAGAAAGAACAAGTTGCACCCGAATCAAATAATACATTAACAGCTACAGAATGGACGGTGAACGTACCTGTAACCACCTCTGTTGTCTGGTCAGCCTCCTTGGAACTGACCGCAGATACCCGTCCACTAGCCGACTGAGCGTTCATTCCTCCCCCTTGATTTCCCATACGTGGTGTTCCTGAACCCTCAGCCCGATTGCCATCTGAACGAACTTGTCCCCCATTAAACTGTCGTTGAAACCTCTGACCATTGTTACCCTGATTATCTACCCCAGTTGATCGATTTCCTTGCCTCCCAAAGCCCATCTAGGGTTGAGGTCGGTGTTGTTCCCCTATCAGTCGACTTTCACTCCCTTTCTTTATGTAGCACTCGTACTCCCTATGTCCTTTCTTATGACAGAAATTACATTCAACTAAATTTCCTTCACAATCCTTTCCGGGGTGGTTCTTCTTACACCTCCTGCAGAAATACTTCCTTTCCTTTCCATCCCGATCCAGTAAAGGTTTCATCGGTCTTGCTTCCCCCCTAAATCCGGGATTTATACCAGAATTGTTCCCTTGAAAGTTACCAAAAGTTTTTGGCTTCTTCAAGTGGAAACTTACAGGTGCCCCAGAAGCCTGTCCTAACAATTCCTTCCTCTTCTCTGTAAAGCTACTTTTCTCCTTTTCTTTCTCCTTCCTTAAAATGTTCCCTACCTGAGCTGCACGCTTGTACATCTGCTCTAACGTGCTGTAACGATCACTTTCAATATGCTTTTGAATATCGAACGATAACCCCAGCTCAAAGCGTTGCATTTTCTTTTCTTCAGTGGGTACATCATCAGGACAGTATTTGATGTATTCCATGAACTTGTGGTAGTATTCATCAACAGTCAAACTACCCATTTCAAATCGGGCAAACTCATTCGATTTATCCTTCCTCACGTGTAAAGGATAAAATTTCTCCCGCATAGCCTTTTTAAACATATCCCAATCGAAAAGTCCCTCAGCTTGTTCTATTAACCCTGCCTTACTATTTGCCCACCAATAGTCAGCTTCCCCGGTCAAATAAAAAGCTGCCTGATTAACCTTCAGTTCTTCTGGACATTCTACTACATCAAAAAGTTTGTCAAACTCTTTTAACCAATGTTCAAGTTCTGATGGTTCTCCTTTACCATCAAAAGGGGATGGTTTTCTTTGGCTAATCCTCTTACTCATATCAGAAGCCTGTTCAGACAAAGACTTCTCTTGTGGCGCACTAACCCCGGCTAACGCCTTAACTAAGCTCCTTAAGGCTCGGTTAGTTCCGTTCTTGGCTAGCCTTCTTCGGGAGAGAGGAGGCATCTTCTGCAACCAAAAGAACGGTACTAATTACTAACGTGTCCTAAGGTCTCGTAGATTCTTAAGAAAAGAGAGGTGCTTGAAACAAAATAAACACAAGTAATTACACACAAATAAAAGAGAGCACTGAAAACAACTCAATATACTATTTTATTGATAATTTTTATTAATTTATAACAACTTACGCCAAGCGTTTACATTATTAGGAAAAGAGAACAACTAAAAAGATAATAAAACAAAAAGAAAGATAAAAAATAAGAAAATTAACGCCAAACATCTATAACATCAACAGACTCATCATAATTAGTTATGTCGAAATCTTCATCATCCCCGTCGTCTCCGGAGTCAGTACTAGAGCTCATGTATCCTCCTTCGGATTCCCAGTCGCTATCCATTGGACTGCTTACTAGCATCTCTTCTTCTTCTTCCTCAGGATCCTCCTCATTTGAAAATTCCCCTCCAGATTCAACCCTAAATCCATACATATCATAATGGGATCCCCAACCTTCTCTCTCATCTTCACTAGTATTCCCTATAGGACTTAATGATTCCTGTTTAGGGTCTCGCATCTCAAAAACATTCCCAAACTGTGACCTGAGGTCTACTAGTGGAGGGTCAGATAAGTACCCATCTCCTACATGCTCCATAATTGTATCAGATTGCTCCTTAATATAGAGTTCTTCCTCTTCCATAGGTTCCACCTCATCATTACGTTCTTCCTCTTCTACTTCCTCCTCTTCTTCGGGATCTTCTTCTTCATCTCCCTCATACCCCTCTCCTCCTAAGGGTCTGTTTTAGGAGTTAACTCCATTGGGCTCCCTCGGGTTTACTTCTTCCACCATCCTTGATTCAGATAATTGGGTTATCCTATCTAGATCCATTTGTAGGTCGAAACATATCCTATTAACCTTTGTTCTTATCATAATCATCCTTTCCCTATAATCTCGTATGCTCTCTCCATCTCTTATTTTCCATATGTCGTTATTCGAAACCTCCCTCCATGCAGTTTCAGGGTCAAACCTCGATGCATTGCTAGTTTGGTTAGGGGTGTTTGGGTTCATCGGGGCTTTTCCCTTGTCCATAATCCTGAACATATGCACAAACGGATAGTAATTAAAAGATTTTTGACAACCGGAGTCGCCTATACTATTGTAAGATTCTAACGATTCCCGCCCAAGCATACCCAAAACATATCACAAAACAGTAGGTTTTAGAACAATGGTCTCACCCCGTCTCTCTCTACTAAGGTCAAATATTCCTTTATCTCTAAGGGAACGTTGGCTCTGATACCAATTGTAACGGTCCGGTTCGCGTGAGCCGGATAATCATATGAAAATATGAATCCGGTTCACAGCTGGACACTTAGAGGGAAAATTCCCATCCAAGATCGTTAACGTTCCAACGATAAGGGAACATAACTAAGCGTAAATTAAAACATATGGTAGTGACAGGTTTATAAAGTTCAAAATACAACTTGAGAACCCAACGACCTCTACTAATGAAACGTCAAAACGAACTAATCTTAAATCCATTACACAAAAGTAAATTATTTCTACTATGTTTAATATTACATAAAACGCGGTCTTGGGTGACGGGATCCTAACTTCAACGTCACTCCAATTCCCACCTGCAATCAACCTGCTAGTCGTCGATTGACAACGGAAGCAAGTTCAAAAGAACAATCCAATACACGTCAGAGACAACATACAAAATATCAACAAGTGGAAAGCAAACAATGTGTTCATCCTAACATGCAAAGGCTCTAAAATATATTTATTCCAAATCCCAACTTGAAACGTTGCCCTTCCTTTTCGGGTCGTCCAAGTAATAATCCAATTCATTTGGAGGAATACACTTGGGAGAGCTAATCCCAAGGCAATCACCGACCTAAGACGTTGCCCGTCCTGTTCGGGTCGTCAAAGGCTAAAGTATGCATACCCCCATGGTGACCGTAATGATCCAAAACTGCCATGGGAACAAAATTATATAATCCATTCCAATTTATTAACCCTTTGAGATAACCAAAACATCCATCCTCAAATTCCAAGTTAAACTTCTTTCAAATTATTTGAGGTGTCTAATCCTTATGTGAGTCACAATGCAATATTCAAGAAAGAAACAACACTACTTGCACATCCACATATAATGTATGGTCTAAGCGTGTACCTTTAAGCAACAGCAAATAGCGATAATTCAAACGCTACAGGAATTTCACCCTCTTATGAATCGAGGTCCTAAACAAACAAACACAAAAAACGAACACGTATTAGAACGTGTTTCCACCTCTAACTCATTCCATACTACTAATATATCATTAAGACTTCGTAACTTTAATTGATTTCATCAAATTCCAAATAAGTCAAAATTCCACTTTAAACCAGAAACTTAAATGGCTTTTTCGGACAGTTTAGAAAATTCAAATGAAAAATCCGACTTCGCCACTGCGTCTGGAACGCATCCATTACCTTGGACACCAATTTTCAGAATTTCTAAAATTCGTTTACTATTTTTAATTATTTTAAGCGTTTAAACAACTTTTTAATATACCGATTCATCAAAACAACACGAAAAACATATCCTACTTAAAGGAATGTGAGGCGTCACTTCCGGGACAGCTATGGCTGTCCGGAAATTCGCGCCATGTAACAAACATCGAATTTCGCTTAATAAATTCATAACTAAGAAAATACCGAAAACCGAATCGTAAAACAACATAAATTCAATTTCTTAATACACAATCTCTTAACAGTTTCAACCATCAAAAATTAATTTGTATTAACCCTTTTAACAAATTAATTTTGTTAAAGAATTATATAAATAAAAATTACATAAAATACTCAATCCTCCTAAAAAGTCATAGGATTTCATCATATTTTAAAAGAAAAGAAAAATATAATTTTCTTCAAAAGAGAAAATGTAATTTTAACAATTGAACTATATTTACCCTTGAATAATAGATTGAATGATCACAAAGTTTTTTTTTTTTTTTTAATAACAGCCGAAATCAAAGGAAGAAAAAGGAAGGAGTATTTTTTTTTATTTTGTGAGCAAATGCAAATGAAAGAACAACACAAAAATGAAAAGCTTACACTCCAATCTAGCATTTTAAGAGCAAACTACAACTCTCTATCTTCCATAACCCCCACCTTAATGCACATTAACACCACAATTAAGTGATGAGTTACAAAAATCCCCTCCAATTCCTCCCATGGCCGGCCACTTTAACACCATTAACATATTTATTTATTTATTCTTTTGATTACTCTAAGTAAAATTTAATTGTCTGATTTGAATTTTAATACTCATAGAAATATTAAATCAGATAAATAACAATAACTCGTTAAGCGACAAATGTCGAAATCGTTTGTCACATATTGACTCACTCAAATTCTTATACTGGATTAATATTATTTTATTTTGATCTCGAATATTAATTTAATCAAAAATTCACGGGGTGTTACAACTTGAGAGTATTCAAACTTTGCTTTAGTATTTATGATCTTGAGAGAGTGTTCTCAAGATAAGGGTGATTTATTACAATTGTATTGTTGAATCATTATAATAAAACTACATTTGAGCGAGAGGTATCCAACATCCAACACACCTCAATAAACACTTGTGTTCTTTTGCTTTGATTTTCATTTTGTTTTTCGTTATTAAACCTCGTAGAGACTTTCATTTCAAGACTTAATAGGGTAGCCCGCCCCGTTTAATGTAAAGCCTGATCCGGCTCTTATCCAAATGCCAAAATGGTCGTAGTTACCCCCACAACACAGTTGCTTTAAGCAACTCAATGGTTATATTACAATCCTAAACAACCATTGATGCCAATCATGAACAATCATCTTCACACGAATTCAAGCAAGCTGTTGGAATACACAGTTAGTGTTTTAGTAGTTTACATTATAATTGTAATTACTAGTATAAATATTTTACATATGCTTGTACTATTACTAAGACCATAATAATATTATCTTCTCTCCTTCCTCTTCTCTCTCTTTGCTCTCTTATGGCTTCATTCAATTAATTATTTGATTATCTTGTTCGTTTAACATGAAATTCAACATGCCATCAAAGCGGGATTAAGATCATCTCAACACCTTTTTCACCATTTTTTCCGACCAATAATCTTAACCAAATCTTATACCCATTGAAACTCATTTTTCCTTTTGATACTAATTTCACCCTAAAAAAAATTCCACCATTATTTCTTTTTTGGAACCAATTTTTCGATTCTTGATTTTCCCAAATTTTTAGGGTTCTTCCAATTTAATTTTTGATTGTTCGAATTTGAGAAATTAACCGCAAATTTCTTGGTTTTACAATTCAAAGGCGGTACCCAAATATGAGCAAATACAATCTATGAATCTGCTACCCAATATAAAACAATTTTAAAAAGCATTGTGTCTGAAAGATGATAGTATATCTCTTGATGTTTCACCAAAAGGGAATTGATTGTGACTGCCCCACAATCAGGAAAGAATTCATAATGCTCAGCAACAATTTGTTGTTTGAGAGAACTGATAGAAGTAAGACTGTTTTAGGGTCTTTCGCTGGCATGGCAGATAATTGTTGTAGTTTTCTATTAGAAGAAGCAAATTTGACAGAGTTCTCCACTTTCATTTATGGGTTCTTGATACAAGGCTCCGCGTTCTTCAGCATTTAATTTGAAGTTAGTGGGTGTTTCTTGAAGATTATCGATTCTTGTTCAGGGTATAATCTTCTACCAAATACTGGTATAATTTTCTGGTTTTTGAATTTTGTTTGATGTAGATTACCCTTCAACTCTTGCATTGTGGTTTTCAGGTTGAGATTAATTGGTGGATGAATTTTGATAGTTTTGATTGGATGGATTTAGATTGTGGTTGCTTGTTGATTGCCTACAGTGGCTTGTTGATTGCCTATAGTGGCTTATTGGTTTTGCCCATAGTGGCTTGTTGATTTGCCCATAAAGGTTTTGATTTGAGACCCTTAGTTGGTTATATTGCTGATTTTTTCCATAGAGACTTTCAATTTTGAGACCCGTAGTTGGTCATTTTGTTGATTTTGCCCATAGAGGCCTTTGTTTGATGATCCATTGTGATAAGTTATTTAGACCCGATGGATGGTCATTTTTAAGACCTATAGAGGTCAGTTTTGTGATCCTGTGTGATCAGTTTTCATTGAGACCCATTGAGGCGCATTTTTACGGACCCAAGTGGCCATTTTCAGACCCAAAGAGGTCAATTTTCGATCCATTTTGATTGTCTTTAACTCCATAAAAGTTCATCAACAAAATTCCATAATCAATGAGATTAATACCATCAAATAATAGAGATTAAATGTACTTAACTAAATTAAATTATAAAAATAATGCTTTTATTGATAGAAATAAAATGAAGATAAGAAAAATTTAAGAACTTAAATTAGGGTTTACAAGAGTAAAAAGGGGAAAAAAGAAGAAGATGAAAAATGGTACAACCCCCGATTCGTATATGTTGCCTTCGGTTTTTGAAGATTGTCATTCGTTTGAATTGGACCTGGGAATTAAAAACATGAAATTTATGGGCAGAAATGTATCACAAAGAGGGGGTAGCTAAGTTGGTTTAGAGCTCTATACAGAATTTTAGTGCAGGAGATCTCATGGTTGAATCCCAACAGCATGTTTTTGCGTGCAATTGGGGTGTGCTGCTGCAGTTAGTGATCTTTACAAGCAATGGAATGTTCAGTCGTTTATGTGAGTGGTTCAATCGTTCAATATTTTACCACGGAAGCTGATCATTTTTGCTCGATCGTTGCCATTTTTAAAATATCATAACTTATGTGTTAGAACTACGAATTCGACGTGTAACAAGTCAATTCCAAGCTAACAAACCAAACTTTTAATATTTTTCTTGGTTGGACTACATTTCATCTCTTCCCCTCATTTCTTCCTTGAAAGGGGAGTAAATCCACGAAAAGGAATGAAATGTAAAAAAGACAGCATAGAAACATAATAAACATCACGCATAAAAGCAATCAAAATTGGTTTATTAAAAGAGTATTGGAAATAAAATACAAATACAAACCGATTGGTACTTCCATTGTTGAATGGCAATAGAAGTCCTCACTTTGTAGATCCAAAAAGGACACCATGAAGATAAGGTTGCGACAATAAATTAATTTCACTTGGAAACTCAATATTTATATGAGACGTTTATACACTTTTTCTATTGTGATATTTCTCCCACAAAGGTGTTTAGGATGATAATGAAATTCACAATGGGATACAAGCTACACAACAATGTACTAACATAAAGGACATTGCAAAAGTAAAGACATGTATTGCAATGGTTAATGACTTTGATATATTAAAAGTTAATTACTCTCTCAATGTGATCTCATGATCTAAAGAAGAATAAGAACAAGAGAAGCTTTAAAGAGAGAGATCAGAAAATGACACTAGTGGAAAAAAAGCTATTGGCTGCTAGTAAATAGCAGCCGTTTTTATATATACGTAGCTAATATGAGGAATTAAATTTAGGTAAAAAAAACATCAATGGTTGCGGACATGGGCCAAAACCGCAGCCAATAGCCCAATTATCAAAAATATAAACACTCAATGGCTGCGGTTCCATCCTGTTCGCAGCCAATAACCCAATTATTAAAAAAATATACATTCATTGGCTGCGTTTCACTTAGTGTCCGCAGCAAAAAAAGGCCTACACTAAAATCTAAAGCCCAGCCAAAAGCCAAAAAACCCTAATTTCTTCTAAAAAGCCGGCGCCTCATTTCTCATTCTTATTTCAGTCTTTAAATTAAAAAACGCAGTTATTCTTCCTAAATCCGACGCCTCTCTTCTAAAAAAAAACCCTTTCTCTCACCGCCTCTCTTCTTCTTTATTCGTCACTTCCCTCTAACCTTAATCTTCATTCGTTCTGTTCGTTTGAGTTCTTTGAGTTTGAGTTTTGTTCTTTGAGTTCGAGACCCCAGGGTATAAAATCTTCATTCGTTTTTCTTGGTTTTGTTCTTTGAGTTCGAGAATCTTCAATTCCTTCTCTCTTGTTCTTTGAGTTCGAGAATCTGTAAAAACTTGAAGATTACCAGAAGATTTGTAATTTCAAACTTAGATTTCGATTTCGATTGTACTTGTTCTTAGATCTGGGTATTTTTTTGGGTTTTAATCTTTATATTTAGATTACCAGGGTATAAAATCTTCATTGTTTTTCTGGGTTTTTATCTTTATGTTTAGATTTCGAAGTCCAAGTTCTTAAATCTGGGTATTTTTCTTTATGTTTTGATTTTGATTGTACTTGTTCTTCATCTTTATGTTTAGATTTTATGTTTAGATTTCATGTTTGATGTTGTAATTTTCTGATTCGTTTTTTCGATTTCGTTTTTGTACTTGTTCTTTTCGTTTTTGATTGTACTTGTTCTTTCTCTTGTTCTTCATCTTTCGTTTTTTCGATTTCAAGTCATCTTTCGATTTCAAGTCAAATTTGTTGTTCTTTCTCTTGTTCCTAGCATAAAACGAAATGAAAAAAAAAACAAAAAAAAGCCATCAAAGGCTGCGGACATAACCGCAGCCTTTGATGGCTTTTTTTTGTTCTAAAAATGGGGTATTGGCTGCGGTTTTAGGACCGCAGCCAATAAGTTTGTAACGGTCCGGTTCGCGTGAGCCGGATAATCATATAAAAATATGAATCCGGTTCACAACTGGAAACTTAGTGGGAAGAATCCCATCCAAGATCGTCAACGTTCCATTGATAAAGGAATATAACTAAGCGAAAATTAAAGCATATGGTAGCAACAGGATTGTAAAGTTCATAATACAACTTGAGAACCCAACGGCCTCTACTATCGAAACGACAAAACAAACTGGTTTAAATTCCATTACACAAGTGTAAATTATTTCTTCAATATTTATTATTACATAAAACGCGGTCTTGGGTGACGTGATCCTAACTTCGACCTCACTCCAATTCCCACGCCAAACCTAACAAGCTTCGAACTTCGGGGACATTCTTCGGTGAGGACCAATTTCGAACTGCTTCCACTTTTACAGGATCCATCGAAACACCCTCTTTTGAAACGAAATGACCCAAAAATGACACTTTTTCTGACCAAAATTCACACTTCGAAAACTTAGCGTATAACTTATTTTCTCGCAAAGTCTGCAAAATCAAACGCAAATGTCCCTCATGCTCTTCTCGGTCCTTCGAATAGATCAATATATCATCAATAAAGACAACCACAAACTTATCCAAGTACGCACTAAACACTTGGTTCATCAAACACATAAATGCGGCTGGAGCATTTGTCAACCCAAAGGGCATCACGGTAAACTCAAAATGTCCGTAACGTGTCCTAAAGGTCGTCTTATGAATATCCCCCTCAGCAATCCTCAATTGGTGGTAACCCGACCTTAAATCGATTTTCGAAAATATCCCAGCTCCCCTCAACTGATCAAACAAGTCATTTATACGAGGTAACGGGTATTTGTTCTTTACGGTCACTTTATTAAGTTCCCTATAATCGATACACAAACGTAAACTGTCGTCCTTCTTCCGTACAAACAAAATCGGAGCGCCCCAAGGTGAAACACTTGGTCGGATATAACCCTTATCCAACAATTCCTCGAGCTGAGACTTCAATTCCTCCATCTCTTTTGGCGCCATGCTCTGATACCAATTGTAACGGTCCGATTCGCGTGAGCCGAATAATCATATAAAAATATGAATCCGGTTCACAACTGGACACTTAGTGGGAAGATTCCCATCCAAGATCGTCAACGTTCCATTGATAAAGGAATATAACTAAGGGAAAATTAAAGCATATGGTAGCAACAAGATTGTAAAGTTCATAATACAACTTGAGAACCCAACGGCCTCTACTAACGAAACGACAAAACAAACTGGTTTAAATTCCATTACACAAGTGTAAATTATTTCTTCTATATTTATTATTACATAAAACGCGGTCTTGGGTGACGTGATCCTAACTTCGACCTCACTCCAATTCCCACCTGCAATCAACCTGCTAATTGTCGATTGACAACGGAAGCAAGTTCAAAAGAACAATCCAATACACGTCAGCGACAACATACAAAATATCAACAAGTGGAAAACAAGCAATGTGTTCACCCGAGCATGCAAAGGCTCTAATATATATATATATTTATTCAAAACCCCCACTTGAAACGTTTCCTGTCCTATTCAGGTCGTCCAAGTAATAATCTAATTCATTTGGAGGAATACACTTGGGAGAGCTAATCCCAAGGCAACCACCGACCTAAGATGTTGCCCGTCCTGTTCGGGTCGTCAAAGGTTAAAGTATGCATACCCCCATGGTGAACGTATTAATCCAAAACTGCCATGGGAACAAAATTTATATAATCCATTCCAATTTATTAACCCATTGAGATAACCAAAACATCCATCCTCAATTTCCAAGTTAAACTTCTTTCATATTATTTGAGGTGTCTAATCCTTATGTGAGTTACAATGCAATAATCAAGAATGAAACAACATTACTTGCATAACCACATATAATGTATGGTCTAAGCGTGTACCTTTAAGCAACAGCAAACAACGATAATTCAAATGCTACAGAAATTTCACCCTCTTATGAATCGAGGTCCTAAACAAACAAACACACAAAACGAACACGTATTAGAACGTGTTTTCACCTCTAACTCATTATATACCACTAACATATCAATAAGACTTAGTAATTTTAATTGATTTCATCAAATTCCAAATAACTCAAAATTCCATTTCAAACCAGAGACTTAAACTGTCAATTCGGACAGTTTAGAAAATCCAATTGAAAAATCCGACTTCACCACTGCGTCCGGAACGCACCAATTACCTTGGACACCAATTTTCAAAATTTCTAAAATCCATTTACTATTTTTAATTATTTTAAGCGTTTAAACGAATTTAATATACCAATTAAACAAAACGATAACGAAAACACATCCCTCTTAAAGGAATATGAGGTGTCACTTCCGGGACAGCTATGGCTGTCCGGAAATTCGTGCCCTATAACATAATATCGCATTTCGATCATTCCTTTCATATGAAAAGGAAGATCCACTTTACAATTCATAACTAAGAAAATAACAAAAACCGAATCGTAAAACAACATAAATCCAAATTCTTAATACACAATCTCTTAACAATTTCAACCACATATAATTACTATCCCACACGTAAATTTATCCACCATCGAACATGAAACCATTCAAACACATATTAAAACGATAAATTCAAATAATAGAATTAAATACTTGATCTTTGCACACATCGACTATTATATATATATATATATATATATATATATTTTTTTTTTGTAGAATTCATAAGCCAAACGCCCATATGATTCTAACCACATATATAAATAAATTCAACCCCTTAAAACAAATCAAATTTTGTTAAGGAATTTATACACAAAAATACAAAACATGAATGTTTATTTCATTTAATTCACACAACTAAATTCCTTCAAGCAAATTGGAATTTTGCTAGGGATTTTAAGATCATAAATAAAATTTAAATATTAAAAGGTTTTATTCTCATAACAAAATTTGAATTTGTTAAAGAATATAAATCAAATGAAAAACTTTACACAAATTATATTAACCCTTTTAACAAATTAATTTTGTTAAAGGATTATATAAATAAAAATTACATAGAAATACTCAATCCTCCTAAGAAGTCATAGGATATCACCATATTTTATAAGGAAAACATAATTTTCTTCAAAAGAAAATAAAATCTAATATTATCAATTGAATTTTCACCTACCTTTTGAAATAAAAAGATTGAATGAAGACAAAAATCCCTTTTTTTCTAGTGGCAGCCGAAAACAAAGAGGAAGAAAAGGGGAATTCTTTGTTTGATTTGTGAAGTAAGGCAAAAAGGAAAAACTATCTTACAAACAACCCAATTTATACACAATTAACAACCCTTAAGCTACCCATAACCCCCTCTTAATTTTGCCATAAAACTCACTTAAGAAGGGAGTCACAAAAACCCTCCATTAACCCCCATGACAACCGGCCCCATAATTACTACTACATTATTATTATTATTTTTTTTTAATTAATTAATCCAAATGAAATTAATTGCTTAAGTTTAATTTTACCACTCATGAACATTAAATCAGATAAATAACGATAACTCATTACGCGACAATTACCGATATCGTTTGTCACATAATAATTCACTCAAATTCTTATATTTGATTATTATTTTGTTTTAATCTCGAACATTAATTCATTCAAATTCACGGGGTGTTACAAAGTTTTTCTCATTTGCTGCTACTACAAAGGCTGCGAGACAAAATCGCACCCTATACTCCTAAAAAAAACCGCAGCCAATGTGCTTTTTCCACTAGTGTGATTAAAAAAAGGGATGCATGGAATGTCCTTAGCATACTCCCTCTATATATAGAGAGAAGTATCAAACAAAGCCTTGCTATGAAACCATATGCGGATCTACTCATTAACCTTAGGTAGCACAGGCTACCCATTAAAAATGGAAATTTTTAACTCAGGTCGCCATTGTTGCCTTGCTTCCAGAAGGAGAGGAAAGGAGCCTTGAGCGAAATCTTGATTGCATAACTTAAAATGTTATTAAGTGAAGTTTTTGATTTACTCCTTTAATGTTGGTTGACTTGTTTCTCATAACCCATAAGCTTTTCGAGAAGCAGGGAAGAAGACGAGCTTTTAGTACTTCAATAAATTAGCCACCCACTTTCCAAGATTCAAGTAATATGTATACTAGTATAAAAAGTAGCAGGTCTATCAGGTGAATAAGGAAGTAACTTAGAATTTTGTTTTGTTATTTTTTACAAGTATGGTACAAAGTGCTTAGCAAGTGAGTAGATACGAAGGAGAAAAACTTAGTAAATAACTATTATTTGTTATTTTAATAGATATTAATGATTCAAACGTTGTCGTGACAAGTAGGATTGAATAGGAATAAGGATTATACTGGTGATAGCTTCTAATAACACAAAGATAAACAAACATGATAACAGAAAAGTAAAGTGAATAACAATTATTTTCATTTTCTAACAAATTTCTATAATTTTTTATATTAATTTTATATTATTTTTTATTATTATATTTGTCTCATTTTTCTAATTAAACTAATATGCACTTCCTATGTTCCTTAAAAATGTTTATATTTGTGATTTTAAGTGGTTCTATTTGTTATTCTCATAATTTTAGGTGTTCATTCGGGTGATCAGGTTGGCTTCGGTCGTGTGTCATTTGGCTAGGTTGTATTTCGGATCAGTTATTTTTTGGTTGCTTGTTATGACGGGTCACACTCGGGTCGGGTCGGTTAGTCACGGTTCGGTTGAAGATCGGTTATTCGAGCTATCAGATTAGCATCGGTTCGGTGTCGATTGAAGTTCGGGTCGAGTGTTAATCGGTGTCGAGTTGTCATCGATTAATAATTGGTTCGGTTTTGTCGGGTACAGATCGGGGTTTCGGGTTTTTTTTGTTTAAACGGAATTCGGCTACGTATTACTAATTACTATCGGTAGATTGAATATCAAATTAAGTTGTTAGTCAATTTTTAATTGATGACAAGATTCTCTTTACTTAAAGCAAAATAGTTAAATTGCTAATCAATCAGTGATAATTATTACTTTGTTACTTTTACTTGTTTGACCGGAAATTAAAAATATAAAGTTCTATCAATCTTCATCTAATATGATGAAGAGAGTTAAATAAATATTGACCATTGATTATTAACTCTAAATATATGAAATCATGTATCTATAAAATTTAATTTATTAAAATATCTATAACTTTATTAGATTAGCTAATAAGATCATTGAATATAAGTATATAATACTTCTATGTTACAAATTAGTTCAGGTTTAAAGCGATTCGATCTAAAATTTGTTCGGGTTAAGTCGATTTTAGACGAATCGAGTTCGGTTTCGAACGTGATTCGAGTTGGACGACTCGGCTCGGTCTTTTTAGATTCGGGTAATCTTGGTTAACAGTTATGTGTTGTTTACAAAAAGCGGTTACAATTCGGGTTCAACTTTCCCATTTTCGGTTGTCAACCGGTTCGGATACAACATCGGTTCGGGTGTTTTCGCTTCGATAAACCTAAAATAGGAACACATTTTCGGGTCGGTTTACTTTCGGTTTCGAATCGTGTTTTCGGGCCGGGTTACTTTTGAGCTGCTCTACTCATAATACATTTTTCTATTTATATCTCAAATTTTGAAAAAAATTAACTTTGTGCATCATAATTTAAATATTTTAAAAATAATACTTATAGTCCTCACTTCCTACATATTTCTCACTAACTTTATGTTTAAATGTTGTGATCCCATATTTTGTACACGAACTTTTTTAAATATTTATGGTCCTTACTTTTCCTTCATCAAACTTATTATTGAATAAAATAATGTATTTTTTTCATCTAAAAGATATTATTTTTCTTAAAATATGTGAACATTCCTTATGAGAAGACTTTTATGGAACAAAGGGAGTATTATTAAGTTTTTAAATTACCATCAATATTCTGTAGAATGGTGATACCCACAGGAGTGAAGTCAGGATTTACAGTTAAGGGGGGTGAATTGTCGATATACTAACAAGTTATGTTTATTATATAAAAACTAGTTAAATTATGAAAATTAGAATCATAGAGACTGAATTAACTTGAATTATAACAAAAATTATTTTTGACAAATAGAGCTGAAGCTTCCCCTATAATTACCCTTTTGAAAAAGAAACTGAGTGTTTGTGACTTCATTTATTTGTCTTTTTATGGTCCAAAACAAATACTATTAAAATTAAGATAACAAAAATACAAAGACACACAATAAAAAGGATGAATGCGAATTATGAAAGATAGATAGTAATGACTTTTTGGTATAAATTAAATCAGCCCATCTTATATGCGACAGTCTCACTATGAGGCAAGTCTACACAAGTAAATCCATTGTCTAAGTGATCACTTTAAGGTTAATTAAAGTATAACTTTATGATTAAAAAGACATCACTCTAAAAATAAATGTACATTGGGCCAAGGCAATTAAAATGGCCTCACCGTGACACTGTCTTATATGAGAATTTGTGTAAATTAAATTTATTAGTCTCTAAAAAATAATAGTTCAAATTTGGGTTTGATCCTTTATCTTAAATTACAAATATGTTACCTTAACCAGTGACCTATAGTAATTTTTATTACAATTATGAACTCTTTAAATTATATAATATGTATGTAAGAATGGCCGAAACCAAAATTACAAAGGATCATAAAGGATCACATTTTCGGCAAGGGGAGAATGGCTTCGCCCCTAGCTACCCATGATTTCTTTTTTTTGGATCCGCCATTGTTAAAAGTATGAATGATTCTCCAAAGCTCATTAATGAAACAATATGGTGTCTCATCATAATAAACTTCTAATCAGAAGTAAATCATCCATTAGTTATGCTTGGAATCAACCAATACTAACTAATAAATCGAATAAAACCAACAACATCGCAAAAAAACAGAACATGGGCTTCGTGAGGAGTCCTCGCCCAAAACACCAACTCGTCTTTGTCTCAAATTGAGACATCACAACCCAAGAGACGATTGTATATTGACCCACTACTTTACTTCGTATGTACAATACTCCCTCCTATTCATCTTATGTGTCCCATTTCCTTATTGGGTCAAGTCACCCTAAGGCCTTGTTTGGATTGAGGGAAATGAAGGGAAAGAAAAAAAAGGATTTGGAGGGATGAAGAATCTCTTGTTTGGATAGCAAAAAGGAGGGAGATGATTTGGAGGAATTATGTCCCTTCATTTTGTTAACATTCAAATCTCTTCATAAGAAGAAAGATTTAAAAGGAAAATGAAATTCTTTTTTTTCCCCTTCACTTCCTTCCTATACAAACAATTAGGGGTGTTCATAATAACCGATCCGATTATTCCGACCCGAATTATCCGGCATCCGGTTTTTAAAACCGGATAATTTACCCCGGTTTTCACAAACCGGATACTCCGGGTCGGGTACCGGTTTTAAAACCGGATACTGGATCCGGATCCGGGTCATGATTTTTTGAAAACCGGGTACCCGGTATCCGATTTTCTTTAATTATTATTTTTTTTTTTACTTTTTTTCGTACATAAAAATATCATAATATCTCTTAAGCTAACCTTGGATTGAATATTTTTGAAGAGTTAGTATTTGAATTTTGTAATTGTTCTTACTTAAGCCCATGAACAATAAAATTATTCTTTCATTTTCTTAATTAATCTTTTATGACTAATTATGTTAAAGATTTTTAGGGAGTTTGTATTTGAATTTTATATAAAAAAATATTTTAAGTGAATATAGAGATAAACAAACGTATGGTTAAACGACAAAACGACAAAAAAAATAAAAAACAAAAAAATTCTAATAAAACCGGGTTTCCGGTTTTCCGACCCGGTTTAACCCGGTATCCGAATTCCGGGTACCCGGTTTAAACCGGGTCGGAACCGGATCGCAATTTTAGGTACCAGAAAAATCGGGTACCCGAATTTTCGGATCCGGGTCGACTCGGTACCCGGTTTTGAACACCCCTACAAACAATGGAGTATTTCCCTTCCTTTCTTTCCCCTTCCTTTCCTTCCTTTCCTTTCTTTTCTCTCCTAATTTGCTATCAAAACATAGTGTAAATGTCTCATTTCTATTTTGGGTATGTTAACTTAACAAATTTATCCCTACTAAACATAACTTTTTTACACCTTTATATCTACTAACCCCACTTTACAACCTTAACATTTTTAAGCGAGTTAGTCCTAAATCGTTAACTTTTTTTCTTTTTCTTTATTTATCAATTCAAATCATAAAAGAAAGTTAATGGTTTTGAACAAAAAAAGTTAAAAAGGTTACGGTTGTAAGGCACTCAATATTTAGTACGATGGCACCATTGACAATAAAAAAAACCTTAGGGGTACCATTGATAAAGTTTCAAAACTCATGGGTATCATTGTTAATTTCTCAAAAATAAACTAATAAATATAACGAAAAAATATGGAAAATAAAGGTTTATTAAATAAAATGAATAAATCAGGATAATTAAAAATCATAACACACATAAAAGTAATAATTACATTATGATATTGGCATTTGCAAGGTTCAAGTTAATGATTAAATGTGAACAAGATACTTCATCAATTAATTGGTGCCCCCGAAAACCTTCTTAAGCTTTTGCACTTGTGCCTGATCAAGCAATGTGATTTTCTCAACTAATTCTGATGGTAGGTTGTTTCGGAATAAGGCAAAGTCAATTAATTGGACACCTGGATTTTCACTAGCGAAACATGCGTACGCTACTACTGGTGTGTATCCCGCATTCACTACGAAATGGAGTAATGTTGGTGGGAAAATCATAACATCGCCTTTATTCAATGTTGTATAGAATGCGGTGTTATTATTGGTATCGATAAATCCCGCTACCACAGTTCCTTCCACTACGATAAGAAGCTCTGACACTCGATGTGTATGGATGGGAAAAATGCCACCCACATCCATGTCTGCGCGTGTTATGGAGATTCCCATACCATTCAAACCTGGAAACTGAGCAGCAAAAGCTGTACTTGTGCCCAATTTGAAAGAGTTTTTAGTACTTCCTGGGACACGTAAACCAGTAAAAACAAAATCGTCTACTGTGACTTTTGAAGGATCTTTACAAGTATATCCTGTGGATCCACTAGGTAGACTCAGATCTCCCACACAATAGTCGAAAGGGACAATACTCGCGGAAGAGATAGAAATTATAAGATAAAAGGTTAAATAAATTTGTAGTATCATTTTAATTAGCAATGAAGGATAATTTGAGCTTGCTAGTTGAATATTGTAATTGCTAACAAAGGGTGTATTATGTTCTTTGGTTACTTGTAATTGGTTTGAGGGGTTTTCGATCCATATATATGAAGATGTATGTGGGCGTAACTTATAAGTTTTAGTTTCATGGAAGTGCCCAATTTAAGGAGTTGACAACTTGATGTGACACAAATCATGTCGGTGGAAGAAGAAAAGTTGTAATTTGTTTTATCTAATTTCACCCAATCTACAAACCAATTTAGAAACTTAAGAAAAAACCCTTTCCCACCTAGGTTCACATTTCATTACATTTTCCCACATTCCTCTCATTTTTGATAAAATATTAATTGATTTCAGTTTCATCAATTGTTGTGCATTTAGGACCCAAATAACTATCCGATGATCCGAAAATCTGAATCAAAAACAGAAAATTAGATATGAATTTGCATATTAATGAGTGGGATCAGATCGAATTTGTCTTTTTTTAATATTTGATATCAGATCCGACTGCAATTTTAATTGAATATCCAATTATGTTAGTTTTTATTATCTGATTTCTGATCCAATATGTTTAAGAAAAAGTGAATTAAAGAACTAGCCAAACTATTACTTATTAGATAAAATCATAGGAAAGAAACTTTTAAGAAAATTAATAGGACAATTAGGCTGAATATGAGATAGTATATTTTATTTATTTAATTTTTTAGGTTACCACCATTTATGGAGAGAGTGATGTCAATTGACTAGTTTATATTGTTTAATTAGGCCTTGACTTATTAAAATACTATAAAAGAATCAAGTCAATAAAAAATATTTTAAAAAATTGTTAATCATTTTACAATTGAATTTATGTTGAAATTTTCACCAAATTTATTAAAATTTCTTACATATGTTGGTGCCCCTAGGGTGGTGAAATCCTAGATCCACCACTGGCTATCATTGGATATTTTAAGCATGTTTAACAAGCTTGACTGCACAAGACTAAAAAAGATTAGAGTCCTAAATATAAAATAACATAATATATATGTTTAGAAGATCACATATTTTAATTGTCTAAATTATAATCTCATTTAAATTGTGGTGGTCGACTTGTACACTCCTTCCATAGTTCTCATCCCCTAAATATGGTTTAGCTTATTATGACAACGCTAATCTCATAAAATACAAAAACTAAAAAGTTGAGTGAAATCAACAAGTTACTCCATAAATATTTGTACGTTACCCATTATTTGTTCATCGTTACGAAATTAATTAAAGAAAATAAAATTAATTTTAACTTATACAAGATTCAAATTGTTTTATAGTTGTGAAGTAAAGTTTTACTTACAACTTAAAGTTCCTTTATTAGGAAATTATATGAATAGTCCAAAATGTTATGTTGTACCATGGAATTAATTAATCTTATAGTAGAAGTTCTTCAAGTTTGAAGAGGTACTCAAGTATGAGTTTGATCTGTAGTGAATTGGCCATTCTCTATGTTGATCGAAATATGTGTTTGTGGGGGAGGTACCAAGTTTTGATCACCCAAGAACAAAGTTTTAACTTATTCTACTATGATATTAATGTTATTTGTCAAGATTTAGACAAATATGTAAACGGTATAGTTTGAAATACTCATCTTAGTGATGTTTAAGCCAAAGTTGTGCACAAAAACAATCTAGTTTGATTGACAAATGGCTTGTATAAAGTATTGATAGTCGAGTGTAACTTTGGTAATGCTATGACATCTAATTGAGGCAAAGCCGAAAATTAGGGCTTATCAAAGAAGGGATCACATTTCTTGACTATGTGAACAAAGTTCAAAGCTAGACAAAGTATTCTTACAAAGTCTAGGAATTTCATGGTTTTATGAAATTGGTACATGCCCATTCTTCAACACCATGAGCGAAACCCAATTCGAAGCTAGAAGAAACATCTAGTCTCGAATTCAATGTGGATTGATCGCTCATCAGATGTTGGAAAGCAACACTTAAGTGATCCTAAGTTGCTTTATTCGTGATGTTGACAAATGCGGTAGTAGAGTCGTTCCTCGAAGTCTCCATTTCTAGAGTTATGAAGATCTCTAGATTGAGTGCTTTATTCACGAAAGCATGGTATATTAGGGAGAAGCTACCTATATAAGTTCAAGATTTGGCCGTCTTAAAGAAATCAAGGGGCATACTTATGATTTCAATGAACTTATGAACAGATATGGACACATGGCCTTTAACATGTCAAGGATGTAAGATTAATGAATTATTTCGTGTGTATTACTCCTTCAATTGGTTGGATATATCTGCTTAATTCAATCCGGAAGGACATTAGGGGATATGATCAATTGTAAAGATGCGTGGTACTAGGTGTCAATTCAATCCGGAAGGACATTGGCATTGATGCATGAAATGGGATGGAGATTATGGATCGGAAGAGAAGAAAAGGATTATACACTCTAAATGGGGGAGGATTGTTGGAATTTAGAGTGTATAGTGGTTGTCGGAAATGTAATTAATTAAATTAAATAAATAATTTAATTAAATTAATTAAGTATATCCCAAAGTGTGTATTTAAAAAGGAAGAAAAAATGGGACAGAACAGAGTGTGCACCCCGCGGAGTTTTACGCGGCCCGCGAAGGCTGTCAGAACTATTTGCGCGGCCCGCGTAGAATTACGCACCCCGCGCAAATCTGTTCTTAGTACGATTTCGTCTTGTTTCTTGCTCTGTTTTGTTTTGTTGGTTATTATATAACTTCCTACAGTTATTATGGTTATTTTAGCCATGTTATTTGGGATGTAAGGGTTGAGTGAAAGGCGACATGAGTTCGTGAATCGATCTCATGTTTCACGGATCAACCTTGTGTTTCATGAAGTAATATGTTGCTTCATGAACCGGTGTGAGCTATTCTATAAATATAGAATGCTTGTGTGTTGTTTTAGAGATCTAGAACATACATGGAATTTCTGATTTCTTTTCTTCTCTAGCAATTTACATCGAGGACTTGAAATTCTCGTTTGTAATTTTATTATCTTCTTCCACTTTAGTTTCTCTTACATCATTCTAATTTCCGTGTGCTCGGAAGTTAGTGTAATTCTTTGTATCTCAAAACATATTTCCGGTTGATTCCCAAGCATCGTAGTAGGGAGGAAATGATGTTTTAGGAAAGAGCATCTCGCCTAGAATTTATATCAAGATCCAACAAAATCTTCTTGTTACTTTGTTCGATATATGGTGATTCCCGATGATGTAAACTACATTTGGTGTATGTTAAGCAAAGTTTTGAACTTGTCATATGAATTTGGTTTTCTACTACAAACTTGTAACTTTATTTTATATGTTTGATTTATAAAATTAAAGTCACATTTCTAACACCCTAAAATCCAGGGGCGGAGCAAACAATTCCGAGGCCCTGTTTATTATTTATAGATTTCTAAAATTGGGGCCCTTTATAATCAAAAAAAAATTAACAAAATAAAAATTATTCAATATAATTTATATTTCTTAAACTTAAATTAAGTTGTTAAAAATTAAACTTTCTATTCTATTGTTATAATGAAAGAGAAAAAAATAGTAATAAATTGATGACCAATAATAAAAAGAGTAAAAGTTTGAAAATTTTTAAAATAAATTGTTGATTATTTTATAAATTAAGTTAGTGATAATTGATATTTGATGGATGTGTAAATATTAAATAAGGTAAGAAAAAATATTTGGGAGGTTAAAAGTTGTTTTTGGAAAGAGATAAAAAAGGAGAGAAAAATGTAATTAATAAGTTTTGAACATATGACCATTGATACATTAAGGAAAAGTCTTACCAACTACTCCACCCCATTAGTATGTTATTAAACAATAATTTTTTAATATGAGGCCTTAAGAATCGGGGGCCCTGTGCGGTTGGGCACCTCGCACGGGCCCAGAACCGCCGCTGCTAAAATCTAAAATTACGTTTTATTATATTTTGGTTTTTGTTAATTTGTTTATCAAGACTTTAATTAGTACAATTATTTTTTATCAATATATTAAAATATTGCTAAATTTCATAATTACATGGAACCTTTTAAGTTTAAAGTTTAAACCACAATTATCATCATCTTAATTGAACGAGTAATAAAAGTAGTAAATTAAAATTATCAAGAGAGATTATATTGCTCAGCAACAATATATAATTTATATTAGTACATCCTAATCATTCAATATAAGCCGACAATACAAATTTATTAACCAATTTATATAATTATTTTTTGAAAAATAGATTGGATGTGAATACACTAAATTTTAATATTCTCGCAATCAATTTAATTTTGCTACACAGTACACAAATAGCCCTCATATTAATTTTAATCATATAGTAAAAATATGAGGCTCTCGATAAATCGGGGCCCTGAGCGATAGCTCATGCTGCTCCCCTAATAGAAGACCCTGGAATTACCGAAGACGCAAGATAATAAATCGTTTTTTTTTTTTTAAATTGGGTCTGATTTCATTTGGAGAGTGCGTATGACTATGATTTTTTATAAAAAGGCCGGCTTTGTCATTCTTTCATAAACCCTCTCACTAGTTGAAACAGTTATAAAAACATCTTCGTTAAAATTATTATTATAATAAGTAAAATGATTTTGTCTTTTTAAAAGTAAAATTTTACTACGAATTTTAGATACTACTCCGTCCCTTTTAGATTGCATCAAAGAGAAAATAGTGTATTTTTAAGAAAGTGGTAATAAATGAGGAGAGAGAATGAATTGTGTGGATGATATTAAAGGAGATTTAAAATGTATGGATGAGATTAAAAGAAAGTGGTGAGCCACTATCCAAAAATAGAAATGATGCAAATTAAGTGGGACAAACCAAAATGGAAAATGATGCAAATTCAATGGGACGGAGGGAGTATTAGTTTTATTGTTTTTGGGATAAAATAAATTATACGACGAAAAATATGGATATTTTATACACCCCATACTTTGATGAGTATCAAATAGGAAGCCAAATCATTTTTTTACTTGACACATATACCTACGTGTTTATGACTCATTCTCCTATCTTCATGATTCACATAAGCTAAGCCCCTTTCCCCAAGTTATATCTGTGATAGCAATACTACTACTCTTTCTTTCATACATTATCATTTTCTTCTTCATGTCATCTTAAAGAAACACAGATATGAGATCCATTTCTACCTTTATTTCTTCACAAAGTGAAACAAAAATCTGAAATTTTACCAACCTTCATCTTCTCAAAGTACTGGTGTAAGTATATGTAAGTAAAAGTATTTAATTGAAAAACCTTAATCTCAGTTTCAGAAAATTTACACTCACATTTGTGAAGCTAGAATCTAATTTAAGTGTTTTGATGATTGTAGCTTTTGTAGAAGATTGAGGACCCATCTAACTATCACCATCTCCATCTATTTTTGGGCTCAGAAGTAAGTCTTTTCTATGTGTTCTTGAGTTTACTTGCAAGTTTCTTTAATGGTCAATAGGACCTTAAACTGACTTTGAAATTGTTGTGTGCTAGGTTTTTAGAAGGTCTTTTGATGGAATAATTATAGTATCAAGAAGGTGACATTTTGTGGTAGCCATTGAGGGATTTCTAGCTAGAGTGGATCTTGATTTTTGATTTCTTAAATTTTGTGTGGATTAATCTTGCTCAAAGTAACTCACAAACTAATCTATTTTAGCTTAATTGAATGTTTTAGAGTAGTTTTAGGTATTAAATTGTTGTTGATTCATGTTCATAGTTGAAACTAAAAGTGCTGGTTATTAAGCAAGTTTATCTCCAGTTATGTTTGACTGTTTTTGGGATAGTTAGAGACGTTTCTTGATTCTGGCGTCAGCATGAGATTTGTAAAGCTTCGAGCCGCGGTCGCATAGACAATTGAATCGCCTCTATACGAGTTCGTATGAGAGAGGTACCTTCAAAATAGTGAAATGGTAACAGGCTGTCACGAAAATCAATCATCAGTTTTCTGTTTTTTCATTTTCGGGGTAGCTCTTATTGTTTTTGGGTTCTAGTGTCTTCATAAGAATTGTAGACCACTGAGTCAGGGTCACGTAGCCATTTGAATCACCTCTATATCAGTTTGTATGAGGAAGCTATGACCAAATTACTAACAGGTGTCATAATATGGTACTAAAATGGAATTTATAAAGTGGGATTAGAAACTATGAAATAAATTGGATGTCTAAGGTTAATTATTGGGATTTAATAATTGTGTAAACTCCATCGATTGTAAATTAAGTTATTACATGTGGATGGTTGATGGTTGATGGTTGATAATGAATTAATTGGTATTTTAAATAATGATTGTTGATTTCAAAGAAAATTTAATTGAATTGTTTTATTTTTATAATAAAATGTTCGACATTAAAAAATATCCGTTTTTGGGAATTGACAACGGATATTTATATCCGGATTATTGTTAAATCCTATAGCTTGATAATAGGTAATGGTTATTCTGATCGGTCTCGAGCCCCCGATCCCGTTTCGTTCTTGCAAGAACCGTATTTCGGTGATGACGATCACCCGTATTCTCAGGGTTTTAGATCAAGCCTACTTCCTGACGATCCATATAGTCCCACGCTTTAATGTGCTGTTATATTATTTTTATTTTAATATGAGTTTTGAATAAATACATTTGGTATACAAAGTTTTGTTTGTTTCACAAATGAAATGATATTGTTTCATTTGCCGTATTATTTCGCTACTTACTTGTTAAGTAATAGCCGTATTTTGTTTTTCACTATTAACTTGTAAAGTTATAGTCGTGTTTTGATTCACTTTGAACTAAAGGTTCTTAGCCATATTTATGTCGATACCAAATAGTCTTTTAAAAGAGTTTGGGTTTTGAAAAATTAATGTATTATAAGAAGTTACTAAATGAGTAAAAGATTAAATTGGAGATGTTTGTTAATGACTTCTATCTAAATGTAATAGTTTGTTGGATTACTCAATAATTCAGTGGTTGACAGCCTTTGATGGGGCCTATCCCTAACGGGGGATAGATCCACATTCAGGTTCCCAATTTTAGTGCGGATGGATATGCCACTCCTTTATGTGTTATGTGCTGCGAAAGCGAGGACATCGTTTTAGAAAGTAAACTTATAATGATATTTTGACAAATCTTGTGTTGTAAAATTAGAACAATTTAGATATTTTGTAATGTATAACTTAGCCTATAAATGGTCTGTAATTATTTGTATCGCAGTTATGTAAAGTTTTCAATTACTTTGATATTGGATTGCTGAGGCTATCGAGCCACAGATCGGATTCAGCCCAGGCTTCTATAAGTCTTCCGCTATGCTTTGTAGATAGTATTATTATACTATTTACGTTGGTTTGGGCTATTTCACTAGTCACTACACTACTCTAAGCCTATCCTGAAATAAAATAAAATTTTTTAATGAATAATCAAATCATATTATAATATACTTCCTTGTTTCTCAAAGAAGTTGTTTTTTGCCATTTTAGGATGTTTATTTGTTCATGCCATAAAGAATATGTTTCTGAAGCTAACAATTAAGAAAGCAAGTCAAACACAAATCAAACAAAAGAACACAAAGGCAACATGTATGTACATAGATTTGTAAATGGCTATGGTGATGTTAACTTGTGTAGTGTTTATGTGCATGATGATGGCTGCTCTATTTGTTGAAGCAGTCATAACTTGCGGTTTTGTGTTAGTTAGTTACATTGTACATTGTGTTAGTTTGAAGCTGAAGTTGAAGTTGATGTTGTTGAATTGCTTTTGTTGCTACGTTGAAACTGTCTCTTTAAACGTCATTTTATCAGCAATGTCAGCTCAACCCAAGCTTTTGATGATGAATTGTTGCATTCTTCTTTTTACTCTATATCGGTTATCACCATCAGGTGCTACTTATAGATCAATGGTTGAGATAATATACTTGTAATTTAAGGTAATTAATCAAACCCGAATTTGAAATATTATTTTTTAGTAGACTAATAAATTTAATTTACAAAAATTCTCATATAACACGGTCTCACGTTGAGACCACTTTAATTGTCTTGGCCCAATGTACATTTATTTTTAATGCGATGACATTTTATAGTCTTAAATTTAAACTTATAACATTAAAGTGATCACTTACAATTTCAAAGTGATAACTTAGAGAAATGGGCTTACTTGTATGACTCGTCTCAGGGTGAGACGGTCTAATATAAGACGGGGATATTTATTTTATACTATGATGTCATCATTAATTATCTTTCATAATTCTTATTCTTCCTTTTAATGTGTCTTTATTTTTTTGTCATCTTAATTTTAATAGTATTTTTTTAGAGACTTAGAAGGCAAATATATGAATTCAAACGCTTAGTTTTTTGTTTTTGAAACGGTAATTATAGGGAAGTTTCAACTCTATTTGTCAAATATAAATTTTGCTAAGATTCAAGCTAATTTCAGTCTATATGATTCAAATTTTCATAATTGACTAGTTTTTATATAATAAAAAACTTGCTAGTCTATTGACAATTTAGCCTCCCTAACTAAAAATCCTGACTTCGCCCCTGATAATATACATATAAAATTACTCAAGACATCACATCTATATAACAGTCTAACTGGATGAAGCAAAATAAGTACCTTGCCAGTGCCTCTGTCTTGAAGATACTATGAAACTGCCACTTGCAACTCATTGGCTTCAACTTTATACCATTTAAAATTGGGTTCACTTGAAAGCACAAGGTTATACTTAAGGAGAAAAAAGTGTTTTATTGGTTGTTACCTAACAAACTAAAATGTGATTAAACAATATGATGAAAAGATCTAGAGTGTCGAAAATTCCCTAAAGTCTTATATGATTTAATTCTCATTACTGTCTATGAAAAGTCGGATTAAATTCGTGGTTAAACATGATTTTGTTAATCTCAATCTCTCGCTCTGTTGATAAACTATTAGATTTAGACCCTATTAATTCAATTCTCACACGCTAGTTTTATTGAACGAATTACTAAGAATTTAACTTGATTTTACCCTAAAGCAAAGTCACTACAATAAATTTTTAGTTTTTTGTGACATTGGATTTAGTGACATTAGAAAAATGCCACTGATTCATATTTTATTGTAATAATTATTGGTTTTTATTTTAAGTTCCACCATAGAGTGATTTATGGTCCCATTTCCCAATGGCTTTTTCCCCTCGCTGGATTTTTTATGCCGACGGGCCTGGGGCTCCCGAGTATCAGTGTGGTGTTTTCTTATATATATATTTATTCCTAATTATCAAAAGAAAAAAGGGAAAATTACATTAAAAACTCCCAACTTTTCGCGGTTTAAATATAAAACTCCCAACAATTTATTAATATTTAAAACTCCCAACTTTAGGCCCATTTTATATTTAAAGTCCAAGATAACTTATAACCAGATAAATTGGTTTTAGTTTAGAAGTAGTGGGACCTAATTGTATTTATTAATCATCTCACCTCCTTTGACCTTACACGACCCTTCACGTACCCTCTCATTTTAACAACATGGTATAGGTTAATTGGTCATAAAATTGTATCGGTGCTTTAAATTTAAAATGGGCTTAAAGTTGGGAGTTTTAAACAATAATCAATAGTTGGGAGTTTTATATTTAAACCGCGAATAGTTAAGAGTTTTTAAAGTAATTTTCCCAAAAAAAACCATAAAGTGATTTAGCGACACTTAATTTGGTCTTTAGTGGCATATATAATTGTCACTATAGTCTATAGTGACATTTGTGAGAAATATCACTAGATCCTATGTCGCTAAAAGCTTTAGTGTGACTTTTTAATATGTCGCTAAACGTTCTAATAAATGTTACTAAATCTTCTATATATACTCTAAGAAATTTGAAATAGCGACATTTAAATTAAATGTTGTTAAATATATCCCACTAAAAGCAAATTATGTTATAGTGAGTCTATCCCGATCTCACACACTAGTTTTATTGACTAGTCCGATAAACCATATTTAATTTAGGAATAATTAGAACAATTTAACCACTTCAATCATAGTTTCATAGACACAATCAAGAATCAAATCATACTTGACAATTAGGTTCAAACCCTAACCCTAGAAAATGGATCTATTCACTAATCATGGTGAATGCAATGAAAATAAGCCCTAGGATGTTACTAGACATGAATGATAATGATTTAAATGACAAATCAAGAGAACCAATGATTAAATAGCATATAACACCACAATTAATCAAAATAACAATAATGAAGAATAAACTGAACTTTTATTAAAGGAAGATTAATTAATAACAATAACAAAGGTTCACTAATAGAAGATTAAAACTAGTACAAGGAATTGAAATGCAAATAAAATTAAAAGACTAAAAGAAACATACAATCCTTGAAGGAAGATTAATGGCAAACTTCATGAAAAAGCTAAAACTAAAGGAAGAATTAAAGAGCAAAAACTAGTAAATTAGTCTAAAGGAGATGAAAGAGGAGAAGAAGAGAAAGAAGGGAAGAAGAAGGAACGCTAATCAAATTTTTAGGGCCTATTTATATTGATAAGGACTTAGCCCTCAAATGTAATTAAAAGACTAAATTATTGAAAATACAGTACAAAAAAACAGAAGCTACAGCCGAGTCGGCTGCACCATAAAAGGACAGTACCACCGAGTCGGCGTTTTGGAATGGAAAACCGCAACAACTTCAAACGTCACCATTTCTTGCTAGGTTGTCGAAATCGAACATATAATATACCGTTGGAAATCTCTTGAAGTCTAATTTTCAATGCCGCAAACATTGCATTAATGTGATCTTCCTATCAAAAGTTATGGCCAAAAAAGTAGACATGTATCAAATTTCGTCTTAAAACTTTTGCATTATAAACACTCTACTCTTTTGCTCATTTTCTTTGTACAACAGCTTCACCCAAGCTAGAATCTTTCTTAGTGAACTCCTTCATCATTAAATCTCCAAAATAATCAACTTGAAATAACCAAAACCATTAAGGAGTATAAAACGATATAAATAAGTGCAAATAATTGCACTTATCATGCACACTGAATTAAATTAAGTAGAAAAAAATTATATTGGAGAATTAGACAAAAACAAGTAGAGGATAAAAATGAGTAATTAAGATGTGGAAAATACAAATTTATTTATAGATAGGATGAAAAGAATGAGAATGAGGCCATTGACAAAAAAATGATGCAAAAACAAAATGACAATTACAATGAAAAATTGTGCAAAATAGAAGTGACAGGAGATGATATAATTTGTATAAAATTATTTAATCATAAACATATGTTAATGCATGTGCGGAAACATAAGTATATTCAAAATTTAATCCAACCTTTTTTTGTTAAATGTTCATCATCTCAATCATATTGAAAGTCAGTGTTAATTTACAAAATATTTTATGTATTCTAAATGAAAATCTATTTATAATTATTAATCATTTACTACCATATGTTTTCTAATTATACAAATTGTTTGGTTTTTTAGCATAGGTATATGAATATTGTGTGATGCAAGTATGTGAAGCTTTGAAATAACAGAATATAAGAGACCAAAAAATCAAAGGAAAATTTGCTAAGAATAATCCCAACTGTCACCCGTTGGAAAGAAATAATCCCAACTATTGATTATTTTTTAATAATCCTGACTATTGATGAAGTTTGCTGAAAACAGTCACACTCTATTCTTAACCGGTTGTAGTAGGTTTTTTGATTAATTTTTTTTTAACTCTCCTTCATCAAATTAGTATAACATACCCTTTCTTCCTCTCCATCGTTTTCTTTATTCATCCTTCCTCCATTAACAAGCCCTAAAACTTCATTCATCCTTCATCCTTCCTCGATGGTCAAGATCTAAAAGCTTCATCACTTTAAGATTCAATGAAAGCAATGTTTTGTGATTATGAACAATGTTAATGGGATTAATGAAGTTTTAGGGTTTGTTAATGGAGGAAGGAAGAATGAAGAAGAAGATGGAGAGGAAGAAAAGGTAGGTTATACTAATTTGATGAAGGAGAGTTAAAAAAAAGGTTAAAAAAATTAATAAAAAACCTGCTACAGCCAGTTAAGAATATAATGTGACTGTTTTCAGCAAACTTCATCATTAGTTAGGATTATTAAAAAATAATCAATAGTTGGGATTACTTCTGACTAACGGGTGATAGTTGGGATTATTCTTGGCAAATTTTCCAAAAACAAATCACTCACTTTTCAATTGCGTTGCATAAATTAAAACTAATAATTAATTACTATTAATTAATTTTATAGTTTTTACAGAATTATATTTGTGTTTTGCATAATTATTCACATCAAAATGTATAATTGAATTGTAATATTTGAATAATATAATAGTAATATATATATACCTAATATGATTATTATTTAAAATTTATATTTTTTATATTAAATTATATATTAATAAATTTCGTATATTGTACGGATTTTTGTACTTGTATCATATAAAATAGGTAAATGTAATATTGAAATAATTTTCTAAATAAAACTTGAAATGGTTATTTATTTTATTGTATAGCTTTGAAAAACTGTTTTTGAAACAACTATGTCTTTTATTTACATAAATTACATGTTAGGTTGGAGGTTTTTTTATTTTACATTAATTTATTCTTGATAACCATTCTCACTATTAAAACTCAATTTTGCCTTTTTTTAGTGGTTTCCTTTTTTAAAATAAAAAAATTTACTTAATTAATTGTAAAGAGGTCAGACTGTTTACTTATTTAACTAGAAGTCTCTTTTAAAAAAAATAACTGGAAGTCAAGACGCAAATTAGAAGATAAGGAACCAACTCAACTAAAAGCTTACGCTGATGGTTGAGGCCCCAGGATATGTTATATACTCTAACATGTTCCACACACGAGAGCCCTTTAGGCTAGAAGTGTGGATGCGCACATGCGTTGAATATTCCACTTTAAATGAGGGGTGATTGAGATTCGAACTCGTGACCTCTTGTTGCGTTGGCTTCTGATACCATGTGAAGGAACCAACTCAACCAAAAGCTTAAGCTTTTGATTGATCGAGTTGGTTCTTTGACATGGTATCAGCGCCTTACGGTCTTCTTGGACGGAAAAACTCTATCGGTATTTTATCATTGATCATAGTCAGACAATATCGATCCAAACAACAAACAAAGTCAATTAAACCAAACCAAATCAAAACCAAAACAAAAAAATTGACCAAGATTTCGTTTGCAAAAATGTAACAAATGTTCAAACTTTTTCAAAAAAAGACTCAAAAACTTGAATAATGAATCCAAATTGAAAAATTAAACCACCAAAATTACACCATATGGTGTAAAGAAATGGAAGCTCAACTTGGTGATCGGGGGATGCTCAATCATATCACCGTCATTTCCCCGATGATCGTAACTCCACAATGGAAACAAAATGATGCCAGAGTTATGTCATGGATTCTTGCATGTATTAACTCCGACGTTATCGACTAGGGGTGTTCAAAAGTACCCGACTCGGCCGACCCGACCCGCCGAGCCGCCACATAAATGGCGAGTCAAAAAATAAAAAAATTTGAAAATTCCTTGTCGGGTCATGGGCCGATTTAAATTTGATCTGAGTACCCGTTAATTACCCGATTAAAAGTTTTTAATATATATAGCGCTGTTTCCCTTCTTTTTCTAGGGTTTTCTCACTTCAAACTCAGTCACTCTCACTTTTACAACTCTCTCTCAGCCGTCATTACTCACAAGTCACTCCATTCATCCTCTTCTTCAAAGTTAATCTACTTGTATATATTTCATTTTATTTCAAGACCCAAAATATTATTTTAAAAATGTTAAGATTCAAAGCTTCCAACACCTAAAAAGTTGGAAATTATAGATTTTGGGTGGTGTTGATAGAAAATGGTGGAAAGTACTTTGAGATGGAAGATGAAGAGACCCATGGAGTAAATATTAATTCCTCTTTGTGACATACTAATACACTCCTTTATTATTTAGTTACTTTAATTATTCAGTAATTTTTCCTCCCTTAATTCATACTTTCCTTTTCCCTTAATGCCAGTGAGGCCCTAATGGCTATCAAGCTCATTTCAACTATAAGTTACACAAGGAGTTCATCTGATAAGGAGCATCAAGCTTCTTTTCCGTCAAATTCTGCCTATATATATACCCTAAAATCTACCCAGAATTTTATTTTAAAAACTATAATTAAATGTGAAAAATAATCAAAAATAATAACGGGTACCCGGTGTCCCGACCCGTCTTATCCGGGTACTCGCTAACCGGATGCCCGCATTAAATGGGCCGGGACAAGGACCGTTAAAAAAAGTACCCGGCTAACCGGGTACCCGACTTTTTGGGTACCTGATAATGAACACCCCTATTATCGACCTCGTTATTCATTCACTACTACTGCCGATGAATTATGAACTTGGATTCATACTTTATACGGGCCAATTTTGCTACCTCCCGTGAACGACATCATTGACCGTGAGGTCACGAGGGGGAGTAATGTTGAAGAAATGAGTATGCAAGTTAATGGCGAGAGGATGAGTAAAGAAACACACAAAAATCAAATTTCAAAAGAAGAAGGGACAAAGGAACCAATTCAAACAAAAGCTTAAGCTGATGGTTGAGGCCCCAGGATATGTTGTATACTCTAACATTATAGAATATACTAGTGTAGAAACCCGTGCAACGCACGGTTTTTTTAGCATTGATATATAAATACGTATGATATTAAAAATGTCAAGGATATTATGCAGTATAAAAACTCAATTTTGACAGTTATATCTTATATGTATAAATAAACTCTGTAGTTTTATAAATTGTCACAAATATATTATGCAGTATATTAAATTTTCTAATTTACTCAAAATATAAGGATGATTGTTAAACAGTAAACACAGTTACTATTTGATTACTTATGGTCAAAGATTATTCCCTTATTACTTACTTTTTAAAATTAAATTACTTACTCTTTTGATATTCGTCAAATCTCATTCTCCCATTTTGGATAGTTAATTTGTATGATTAATAAAGTTGTCTCTTAAAAAGTTTGACCATTTATGTAAACCAATTAAAATGCAATAATTAGCCTATTAATTTTTTTTTTCAACGTATGGTCAATATCCTATTACTTACCTACTTAAATTAAATGCCTATTTACTTACTTATGGTCAAAGATTATTAACCTATTACTCCCATTTTTAAAATTAAATTACTTCTAATTTTCCATAGTTACTATTTAATTACTTATGGTCAAAGATTATTACCCTATTACATACTTTTTAAAATTAAATTACTTACTCTTTTGATATTCGCCAAATCTCATTCTCCCATTTTGAATAGTTGATTTGTATGATTAATAAAGTTGCCTCTTAAAAAGTTTGACCATTTATGTATACCAATTAAAATGCAATAATTAGCCTATTATTTTTTTTCAACGTATGGTCAATATCCTATTACTTACATCCTTAAATTAAATGCCAATTTGAATTAAATACGAAAAAATCTAAGGTAGACTTGGTCCATATTAATTTTTGGGTGGACCAAGTTTTCACTCCTACTCTCTACTCTACTTTCAATTTCTCACTCCCTTACTCTACTTTCAATTTTTTTAAAAAAAGAAAAAATAATTTAATTCAATGTTTTTTAATTTTTGATTTGAATTAAATTATTTTTAAAAAAAATTTTTGAAAGATTTTATTTAAATTTTTAATTTCTAAAAGTTTTGATTTTCATTTTAATTTTAAAATTTTAAATTTTTTTATTTTTAAATTTTTTATAAATTTAAAATTTTTTAATTTTAATTTTTTAATTTTTTTAAAAAAATAATTTTTTTAGTTTTTTAAAATTTTAAATTTTTTTAATTTTATTTTTACTATTTTATTTTATAAATTTTAAATTTTAATTTTAACTTTTCAAATTTTTATTTATTTTTTTAAATTTTTTTTTAAGTATAAGAGTGAAATAGACGAAGTGTAAAAGTATAAGAGTAGAATGAAATAGAGTGAAAGTGTGAAGTGAAGTTGAAGTGAAGTGGGATGGAGAGTAGTAAAATGGAGTGTAAAACTTGGTCCATACTAATATTAATGTGGACCAAGTCCACACAAGTCCTTCTCATTAAATACCTCTTTACTTACTTATGGTCAAAGATTATTAACCTATTACTCCAATTTTTAAAATTAAATTACTTCTAATTTTCCATAGTTATTATTTACTTACTTATGGTCAAATATTATTATCCTATTACTTACTTTTTAAAATTAAATTACTTACTCTTTTGATATTCGCCAAATCTCATTCTCTCATTTTGGATAGTTGATTTGTATGATTAATTAAGTTGCCTCTTAAAAAGTTTGACCGTACCATTTATGTAAACCAATTAAAATGCAATAATTAGCCTGTTATTTATTTTTCAACGTATGGTCAATATCCTATTACTTACCTCCTTAAATTAATGTCTATTTGAGTAAATGCCAATTTGAATTAAATACCTATTTACTTAGTTATGGTCAAAGATTATTACCCTATTACTTACTTTTTAAAATTAAATTACTTACTCTTTTGAATTAAATGTCTATTTGAGTAAATGCCAATTTGAGAAAAGATAAATATCCAAAGCCTATCATTATCCGACAAGTGGCAGTGTTGATAGAGGAGATGCCACGTGTAATTAATCTCAGTCCTTTTAATATGTTTTATGATTTATAATATACTCCCTCCTATTCATATAGAATGTGACATTTGTTTTTTCACACTATCCAATACACTTATTCAATACTTAATATCTCTTACTATACATAACGAAATATTATAAAGAGTGAATATTAATAATCTTTGTATTGAGACAAATCAAACAAGATTTTATTTGATGTTTGAATCTATAGATTAAAAATAAACTACAAATTAAGAGTAATAAGTGAATAGTGTCAAAAAATAAATGTCCCATTCTCTATGAATATAAGGTAGTATTTGCTTAGCTTAATATTGTTTAATGACTCGAGATTAGGTTATCAATTAAAGGACCAAAAACATAAATTAATTAAAGCTTTGATAATACTTGTATAAGCGTGTTTTATTAAACAAAAAAAATAGATAGTTAAAAGGAAAAGTAACCGCGAATAATATAACTTTTTACTGATTTCCCTACAATAATACAAACTTTTAATTAACTATGAATGATACCAAGTTTAAAAGTGTTTTCCTCCAACATCCAAACAAGTTACCCAACCTAATATTATAGGTCATTTGATTCCAAAATGAAGATAAACTAAACTATAAAAGGAAAAAAAATAAAATAAAATCACTCCCTTAACTCTATTACCGACTGTCATCCTATCCCCTTGATAGCCTTTTCAATCTTGTCGGTTTCCAACCAACCTCACCGGGCGTCAACGACCCATTCTATAGCCAAAACCAACCACACCATCCTCGTGCCCGATGCAAGCACACCATACAACCTGGAAACTTACAAAAAGAAGTTTCTAATACTCATGCATTGGGATTGTGGTGCATGGGCGACGATGGGGTTGTGACGAGGACGACTTAGGTGGTGTTACTGGAGTTGGCGAGTAATTTGCACTGAGCTAGGGGAGGGGGATGTTGCTGGAATTGGGGATGGAGGGGAGGGTTGAAGGGAGGATAAAGGGGAAGGGGTGGGTGGGTATTTGATTTTAGAATTTTTTTTTAATTTAGTTGTTATTTTAGCAAATAACATGTTAACACCCTTGAAACTTTGTATTATGGTTAATTAAAATTTGGTATTATTATAGGAAAGTTAGTGAAAGGCTGTACTCCCTCTAAGACTCCAACACAATTCAATTGTCCCAAAACCTTATTTGGACAATTCACTTTAATTGTGTCATTTCCTTTTTTGCTTATATTTTTACCTAAATACCCTACTTTTCCAATTTTCATTACCCAAGTATCACCTTTACAATTAATTTAATCAATTAAAATACCCAACTACCACCTTTTTGGTGGACCACATCCCACTCTCAATATCCGTGCCCAACTCAAATGGGACAATCAAATTGTGTTGGAGGGAATATTATTTACAGTAATTTTTGCATACTTTAAATACAAATAAATCTATGAATTAGACATAATTACAGTAATATAGCAATCTGTTTAATCCAATTTATTTTATTAATAAAAAAATAATCATGGTAAGCATAATCATAGCGTTTCTGTATAAAATAATTGCTACATTGCAGCTATTAACATTATTTATTGTTCGAGATTTTTATACATTGCGACTTGTGCCTCAATGGATAGAGCATCTGCATGTGGAGCAGAAGGTTTGGGGTTCGACCCCTACTAGGCTCAGGTATCAATTGGGGGGTTTCTTGACTGCGCGCATCTCTCTTTACTCTCTCTTGGGGTTATGGGTATGATTTGTCCGCATCTTTCAAGAAAAAGAAAAACCCCCCACTCGCACCCTGCCTTGATACCGAGAAGTTTCTTTCCTTTATTTTTATACATTGCGACTAATGTATAAGAAAAATATAGTGAAAATAGAATCTTGTTTAAATCATATAATTCGCATATTTTCATGATATTAACTTTCTATATTTAGGAAAAAATAATTAATTCAATATAATGTACTCATCTATCCTCTTTGAATTGCGTCTAAACGAGGAAGTGGGTAAATTTCAAAAAAGTGGTACTGTGGTAATGAAGGAAGACATTGAAAGTAGATGAAAATTAAAAAATAGTTAAAATATATGATGAGATTAAAAGAAAGTAGTAAGTCATTTTGCCTAAAAATAGAAATGATGCAAATTAAGTGGGACGGACCAAAATGGAAGATTATGCAAATTCAATGCGACATAGAAAGTATTAAATTGCGTAAAAAGTCAAATATAGCAAAGATAGTGTATTAAATTGTTAAAAAGACAAGTATAACAGATAATAAAAGCACAATTTAAACTAAAACTTAAACACATTTAATTAAAAATACTTATATGCTAACTTACAAGTTACGATATCCTAAGGAAAGATTTTAAACTAAAAACTTAAAACACATTTTATAAAAACTAAAATTTTCAACTATAAAAATAATAGAAACTATTCAACGATGCTAACCTAAAAACGAATAAATGTCAAACAAATGAAATACGGAAGGAAGGAAGAATTTGATGCAACAATTAATCTGCATTACGAGAATAAGCTTGTGTCAAGTTAATTCCATCCGAACAAATATATCAAGCAGGATTCAAACAAACTGGTGCTTCTTTGCGGCCGCACATTTTCATAAAATCCAAATTATTTGCATGATTTTGTGGTACCACAGTATGCATTATGCACATTATGTCCATCAAAACCCAGTGCAACTGTCTGCATCCCTCAGAATCGAAGACGAAGCATTGTAGAAATCTCTATACACAACTTTACTTCTGGGATTGTCCTCATTTATCTCCTTAATTGCTTCTTGTAGCGCCTTATTATGAGCCTTTGCAAACCCATTCAAACCCTTTAAGCTTGTTAATGGTATTGATTGGAGGTCATTAATAATGAGGAATAATGCTCATGAATACCTTGTTAATGTTATTGATTGAAAACCATTAATCTTGGTCATCAATGGGTGATTGAATGACCATGACTCTTAGCTATACTTGGAGTAGTATAAATAGGGCTTGATGATGAATGGAAATGTACACCTTTTCTCATTCTCTAACTTTCATTTGCTTGTGTTCTTTCCAAGAGAGTAATTAGCTCTTGTTTAGAGCTTCCAAACCTTATAGTTTTCTAAACACATTGTTATTAAGTGACATACTCATTAGTTGTGGCATGCTAGATTAGGACATGTGAATTTTGATAAAGTTTCTTTTATGTCTAAACATGATTTAATTCCTATGTGTTTTAAATTATCTAAAAATTGCAAAACGTGCATGTTAAAAAAGATGGAAAAATCACCGTGAATAATACGAACTTTCACTGATTTCTCTACAATAATACGAACTTTTGATTAACCCTGAATAATACCAACTTTAATGTGGATTTCCTTCTAGCATGCTTAACTTGTTGGTAACCTACAATTGTAGGTCAACTTGCCAAAAAATAAATGGAAAATAGAAAAATTAAAATTAAAATACAATAAAAATTAAAAATTTTATTGCCTACAATATAATAATAATAAGAAAAATTACCGTGAATAATACGAACTTTCTATGATTTCCCTACAATAATACGAATTTTAATTAATCCCTTTTTTTGACAAGTTAACCTACAATTGTAGGTTACCAATAGGTTAAGGATGCTAGAGGGGAAATTCACATCAAAGTTGGTATTATTCAGAGTTAATCGAAAGTTCATATTATTGTAGGGAAATCAATGCAAGTTCGTATTATTCACGGTAATTTTTCCAAATAAGATCACAAAAACACCTTTTAAAAGTGTTGAACGAAAATCCGAAATTTTGGAACTAATCCATAGTGATCTTTGTGACTTTCATAGTACACCATTATTTGGAAATAAGAAATATGTCATAAACTTTATTGATGATTTTTCCAAGTTTTGTTATGTATATCTTTTACATACAAAAGATGAGGCTCTTGATCACTTTAAGATTTACAAAAATAAAGTAGAAATGCAAATTAGTAGTAAACTTAAGAAATTAAGAACCGATAAAGGAGGTGAATATTATGATCCAAACTATTTAAATTCAATAGGATTTATACATGAAACAACCGTCGGGTACGCACCACAATCAAATGGTGTGGCGAAGAGGAAGAACCGTACTCTATTAGAGATGGTTAATTCAATGTTATCTTACTCGGGTTTGAGTGATGAATTTTGGGGTGAAGTACTAGAAGCGAAGTATCTTCTAGTGTTCCATATTTGTTTAATGTAGAAGGTGACCCATTGACTTATAGCGATGCTATGGCATCACATGATAGCGCCTTTTGGAAAGAGGCTATTGATGATGAGATGCAATCCATCATGGGTAATAACACTTGGGTGTTAGTGGATCTTTCTTTTACTTGTAAAACAATAGGTTGCAAGTGAAGTTTTCGAAAGAAAATGAAGATTGACGGTACTATTGACAAGTTCAAGGCCCGTTTAGTGGCACAAGGCTTTAGACAAAAGCATAGTATCGATCATTTCGATACATATGCACCGGTTGCAAGAATAACCACTATCCGGTTATTGGTAGCTTTAGCTACGGTCTATCATCTAGACATACATCAAATGGATGTTAAAACTGCATTTCTATATGGGGAATTAGATGAGGACAGTGGCGGACTTACCTAGGGGCCAGAGGTGGCACGTGCCCCTAGGCGACTTTGAGAAAAAATTTCCAAGTCTAAAGCTCTTTAATCTATTTCTTTCAATTAAGTATTGATTATGTAATATTGCCGACCATTTAATCTACTTTTTCATTTAAGTATTCATTATGTAATATTCTCTCTCTATTACCCCATATTTTTGTTACTCTTATTCGATAAAACTCTAAATTAAGTGTACTAGGGTACAAAAAGACCTATACCAAGTCATGAGTAAGAAGCTCTTGCAATCTATGATTGAATTTGTAGGTAAATAGTTATACTCTTAAACAACCGTACCTTTTTTTCTAGCTCTATTAACAAAAACTATATTAAAAAAAATTTATGTTGAACACACTAAGCTATGCAATATTTAAATTCAATGAGTAAATTTTTGAGGTAAGAGATTTTATGCCGATAAAAAACATATTATCACCAAGTTAGTTTGTCTAAATCTCAACCAATGTCCCCAATTCGGGCAATTAGAATTGTATGCTACTATTAAAGAATGTCAAAAAAAATAAAATAAAAATAAATCTAAAAGAAGTGCAAAAACCAAAAACCTAAAAATTTAAATTACAGTGTGATAACTTAAACTCAATTACAAAAACCATCATTATATAAGTGTCTATTTTCTAATCATGTATTACAAAAGTAAATATTCAAAAGATTTATAAGTAAATATTACAAAAGAAAATACTCCAAATAAACCCAATTTTGAGCACTGTGAATAAAACCCAATAATAAAGAGAGTCAAAAACAGAATTCCTACTAATTTCAATCTAAATTAGTTTATTAAAAACCCTAATTTTTAATCCAAGCCTTTAAGATTTTGTGAGATCCAAATTGATCTTGAATTCAAATACGGACATATTAGATTATTTTCTACAATATTCTTACCATTGAGAAGAAAATTCAAAAATAATAGGAATAAAAGGGGAAAACACGTGTTTTAAACACCCTTCTTATTTAATTTAGTTCAACTTTTATGCATGGTCTCCAATGCAAATTTTTGACATTTGAAGCCTTCAAAATATTATGTGATTTCACATGCCACTATTGTCTGTATACATCAGCAAACCTCTTTAGATTTTAGTTCTTGCCATTTCACTCCCACAGAAATTCTTCATGAAGTATAGACAATACAATGGTCATCAGTCATTTCAAAAAATCATATATAAATAGAACTCAAAAAGAATTCAATAGTAAAGATTATATCAGATGTGGGACAACAAACCTCATAACGCTCCTGGAAAAGCCTCACTAGAACTAATAAGGACTCAGCCATCCACCTTGCCTAAGTCATCAAAAAAAAATAATAGAAATCAACAAACTAATAAGACACAAAAAAGATGATAAATTAGTATGTCAACTATGCAAAAACAATAAGAGAAAGGATCAAACTAAGAAGACCAAATTAAAAAGATAGATTAATCGAAGCATGAACCTATGAATAAAATAAAACAAAAATTATCAAGCAAAACTTTCCCTTTAATTTAGGATTACATGTGAGTTGTAACAATGGAGAGCCAGCCATTAGAATTTATTATCAGATCAAAGTGTAATTCTAAACTAAAGGGAAAGTTTTATTGCAACATCAAGAAGGGTATTAGAAATGATCATTGTAGGATGATCTGAGTTTAACGAATAAAGAAATAGACAAAATTAATGTCCTATTATCATATAGATCATAAAACACACAATTCATACCATGAGACTTTGAATCCCTGATATTGATCATTTTTTAGCAAACTACACATACAAACTTAATGATAGCAAAAAAAAATTTAGTGGTTACCAAGTTTGTATGTGTAGAGAGTTAGACCTACACATACAAACTTAATACCAACCAAAAGAATAATATCATATTTGCTGGTAGAGAGGTAGACCTACCCCAATGAGACTGTGTCACCTTTGGTCGAGAAAGTCACACCTTGTTTT
>JAAKBH010000949.1:0-73098 GCA_019776075.1 Amaranthus palmeri
CAAATGTATAACAAAAGTTAGATTATTAGAAAATAATCTAAAGGTGGGATTTTTCACGGCAGATAGGTGAAAGGTTAGATTATTAATGTGAATTACCTGAAGAAAGGCAGGGGCGAAGAATTGGAATTGGGTTGACTTGAAATTGTGAAGAAGAAGAAGTATTAAGGATGGATTTTTGAAGTCTTAAAGCTAAGATGATAACAGTACCAGAAACGGCAGCCATGGCTGTAGCCAAGAACACACCTTGAGAGCCTAAAATGGAGGACATTGGAATTTGAGTTGAGAAAAAAAAAGGTTTTAGAAAGAGAAAGTAAAAGAGAGGGTAAATTAAAAGACCTCTCAACTAATTCCAAAAGACAAAAACAAAAGGAAACATCTTGGAAAAACAAGGCTATTAAATTTATATGACTAGTTTAATAGTAGTATGTATGAACAAGAAGAATGAATGGGAAAGAAAGAAAAAAAATAATAATAAAAAGGGGCAATAAAAAAGGAAACTTAAGACCATCTTGATTGTTGGGTGGGTGATAGGGCTTGAGGTCATAATTAATTGTCAATTAAAAAAAATATTTTTTTAATTTTATTATATTTGTTATATTTCACTTTTTACATAATTTAACGTATTATTTTGTTTATATAATATTGAATTATATAAATATAAAAATTATAAAAATTTAATATTATAAAAATATGTGATTAGACGATTTAAACAAGATTTCTTTTGACTATATTTAATTTTGCACATAAGTCACAGTATATAAAATAAGCTGAAACGATGAATATTGTTTGTCTATGACTGAAATGTGAACATAAAAATTAGGCAAAATAAGGTTAAAAAATATTTTAAAAAATATAATACTCGAATTTTTTTTTTCTTTTATTAAAAGATAGTACCTATTAGACGTATTCTAATAACTAAATTGAATTTAGCGTTAGGGGTAGGTGGTATAAAATATATATGATAGCTACTAGTCTTCCTTCCTTTTTTATATCTAAAGACTTGGTCTAGGGTAGATTAGTTTTAATAAAATTATAGTTGATATTATAATTGTTAAATTAGTATGTTGTCATGTGGATAGATCAATTAAATTAAAAAATTATAGTTGATATTGAAATATATTTTTCAATCAAGGAAATCAAAACAGATCGAGAATTTCATTATGTCTTTGTTAAATTATAGTATGTTAATTGACTTATTGATCATTTACAAATTTTAGTGTTTAACTTTGACTATGATTTATTGATTTCCCATTTATTTATATGAAAAAAATATTCATGTAGGGTCTTGATAAATTCATCTCAAAATACATATTCTAAATATCAACTATTTTTTTTTCTTTCAGAATAAAATATCGACTAATTTAATAGTTGGTTACTTTTAATAAGTTAATGGAAACATTGGCGTTAGTGATATAATGTTGACCCATTAAATTACGTTCTAGAAATATGAGAGTTGATGGGATCGTTTTGACCCATTAAATTAGGTTCTAAAAATATGAGAGTTGGTGGGATCATGTTGACCTATTATCTATATTTAGTTTTTTTTTTAATTAAGGTAGTTTTATATGACTCTTTAAGCCTATAAAAGGCTATTTTTCTGATTAATAAAGATTGCAGTTTTAAGAAAAAATAAGAAAATAATGTAGTTTATGTTTATCACTCTACTATACTTACTTTCTTTGTATTTTTTTTTCCAATAGAGATTTAATTCTAAAAATCAAAGTGGCAAAAATGATAAAAGAAGAGAGTACTTTATTAACACATTTAAAATTAAAATTATTTTTAAAAATAAGTTGCCATGATTGAATTTTGCATAAACAATAACAATGAATTGTATTGTTTAATAATAGAACATTGTAAACTACTTAGTAAGTAGTTAAGTAGTTGTAGTGACATACCACACTGTTACCAATTGAGTTATATGTCATATAGTCAAAGTAGCTACTTCCTCCGTTCCATAATACTTGCTACATTTCACTTTTTTACGCAATCCAATGCACAATTTTAATCATTAATATCTTAAACTACACTTATCTAAAAATTATAAAAATTTAATATTATGAAAGTATGCGAATAGACGATTCAAACAAGATCTCACTTGACTATATTTTTGCGTATACATTAGTCGCAATATGTAAAATAAGCTTGAACGATGAATAGTACACAAAATAGAAATGTAGCGAGCATTTTGGAACGGAGGAAGTATTTGTTATTGTGATCTTTTTAAACTAAAATGTTACAAATTACATGGAACAAAGAAGTATGTTGTACAAATATATGCTATACAAATATTTCGATAAATAAGTTATTTAACATAATATTTAACGGTCAACTAACTGAAACCGTTAATAGGTAGTCTTTTAAAAATGTTTATATCAGTTAAGGTAGTTTTTTGAAAAAAAAATAAATAAATAAAAAATTAGAATAGACAGTTTTTTACATGTGGCGCTGTAGAATAGGTAGTTTTTTGTAATTTTTCCTTTATAAAATTGTATCTGACAATGGTTTACACGATATAATTTTCAAAAAAGTCAAAAATTTTAGCTATATTAAAATTTAATATAATCATAGGTAAAAAATGATGTGCTCTTAACTATTGATTTAAGATGTGTTCAACCAAAAAAAACAGTTAAATAGTAGTTTTAGGAATATGCCCACCCAAAAAGATATTATAAATGATTATATTTACACAAATTCTTGCGAAAGACGGTCTCTTTGAGATACCATCTCTAATTGGACTGACCCATTATATAATTTTTAAAATATTGTAAATAAGTAATAAGAATTACGTAAAATAAAAATTTAAGATATTGAAAGTAGGCATTAAGGATACGTTATGTACGCATTAACCTTAATGTAAGTAGACATTAAAAATAGGATAAGTAGACATTAATTTTTAATGGGCTGAACTTGAGATGTTGTTCGACCAAAAAAACAGTTAGATAGTAGTTTTAGGAATATTCCCAAGAAAAGCAATGAAAAGAAAGTATAATTAGAATGTAGATTGTAGGGTAACGTGTACTATACTAGAATGTGAAAGGCACATGGATATTGGAAGTTTACAAGGCTTCATTGATTGGTGGAAGGGGACTTAGGGCATGTTCTCTTCGTCTGATCTGATTGAATAAGGTCTGAATTTACTAAGGTCTGATCTGATCTGATCTGATCTGGTCTGATCTGGTCTGATTCAGTCTGATCTGATCTGAATCTTTCTGGTCTGATCTGATCTGATCTGATCTGATCTGGTCTGGTCTGATCTGGTCTGATCTGATCTGGTCTGATCTGGTCTGATCTGATCTGATCTGATTTGATTTCATAAAGTTATAATTATTATTATTATTATTATTATTATTATTATTATTATTATTATTATTATTATTATTATTATTATTATTATTATTATTATTATTATTATTATTATTATTATTATTATTATTCTAATAATAATAATAATAATAATAATAATAATAATAATTATTTATATTATTATTATTATTATTATTATTATTATTATTATTATTATATTATTCTTTTTATTATTTTCATTATTTTTATTTTTATATTATTATCATTATTATTATTATTATTATTATTTATATTATTATTATTATTATTATTATTATTACTATTAGTATCTAATTAAGAATTTAATTAATAAATACTAATATTATTTAATTAATTAATTAAAAAATAAATTATTAATAATTTCATTAACATTATTATAATTATTAAATAGCCATTTATATTATTATTATCTAATTAATTAATTAATTAAAAAAATATTATTAATTAATAAATAAATTAACATTATAATATTATTACGTTATTTATATTAGTAAAATTATTATTTATATATTTATTAATTAATTATTTTATTAATTAAGTAATTAATTAATTAATTAATATTAGTTATAATAATAGTAACAATAATAATAATAATAATAATAATAATAATAATAATAATAATAATAATAATAATAATATAATAATAATAATAATAATAATATTATTATTATTATAATAAATATTAATAATAATATTAACAACAACAACAATAATAATAATAATAATAATAATAATAATAATAATAATAATAATAATAATAATAATAATAATAATAATAATAATAATAATAATAATAATGGTATGGTCTGATCTGGTCTGATCTGATCTGATCTGGTCTGGTCTGATCTGATCTGATCTGATCTGATCTGATCTGGTCTGGTCTGGTCTGATCTGAAACTTTCTGATCTGATCTGAATAGTTCTGATCTGATCTGATCTGGTCTGGTCTGGTCTGGTCTGATCTGATCTGATTCCAATAAGAATAAGTAATAAGTCAAAAAAATAAGTTGAAGAGAACACCTTCTTACCGTGAATGGCCAAGTTGGTAGCGAAAAGAGCACGTATTTCCTCCTCTTTTCCCACCCCACGCCAACATACGCTTCAACCCCACGTCTCATTCTCATATAACTTAACATGAGTTGGCCGGCCCTATGGGTCCTATGGGTCAACCTTAACATTGTTAATTGGGTTTTAAATTAAAATTAAATGAGAAATTTATTTACTGTATTCTTTCTAAAATACATGTTATATTAGATATAATGTAATCAGGTCGGAGCTTAAGGGTAGGCCTAAAGAGTTATTGCCGAGAGGCTTATTTCAGAAATCAGAAAATAAGGGTAGGAAGGGGCCTCTTAGCTTGTACCTCAAAAAGCCTAAAATTTAACTTGGGGCATAAAATCTTGAAAAATTCAAAATCCAAAAATTAGGTAAATGAAACGCTTCTTTTTTTCTCCTAAGAACCTTTTACCTTCCCGTAGTAACTTTGTCGGCTACAAACTTATTTACTATATCTTTTTGAAATACACGTTGTATTAGATATAATGTAACAAGGTCGGGCCCTGAGGGTAGGCCCAATGAGCTACCGCCCAGGGCCCCATTTCAGAAATTAGAAAATAAGGGTAAGAAGGGACCTCTTAGCTTGAACTTCAAAAAGCCCAAAAATTTAAGAAAATTTGAACTAAATAAGCAAAATAATACTCCCTCCTATTCAAAATAAATGTCCACTTTCCCTATTTGGTAAAGTCTCTTTACTTATCCACTTTCTATTTTTGGCAAAACTTTTTACCTAAATACCCCCAACTATCCCAACTTATATCATTTAATAATACCCCACCTACCACCTTTTCAATTATTATAATCACTTAAAATACTCCACTACCACCTTTTTCAATTATTATAATCACTTAAAATACCCCACTACCACCTTTTCAATTATTATAATCACTTAAAATACCCCACTACCATTTTTTCTTAAAATCCGATCCAAACCCAAAGTGGACACTTTAATTGAATAGGAGGGAGTATAAAAAAGTCAAACAATAAGCAATGTTTTAAAATATTTCCAAAGTAAGCAATTTTTTGCCGGAGCTGAGGTTTGGATTGTTCGCTGTTACTAATAGCGAACAAAGAGGGCTGATAAAAAAAAGTATAGTTATTTGTTCACTGTTAGTAACAATACATTTCCTAATCCTTACTAAAATTTATTTTCTAAAATAGTATTTTATAGAGGAAAGAAATTTAACCAAGTTTATTTGAATTTGATTTGGAAACTTCAAAAATAAAAATTAGTCCGACAAAATAATTGGTATAATCAGCATATAACAAGTGATACATATAGAATCAATTATGATACAATAATATAAATAGAAATTCACAATAAAGAATTAAAAAGTTAGCGTTCTCCTTTAAGAATGATTTGCCTAAATAGAGTTGAAAAAGAAAAAAAAAATTTCTACTATGGTGTTCACTTAAAAATATTTCCCAAAATGGTGTTTATGTAACTAAGCTATTTTGATTTTGGTTTGGAGTCTTCAAAGCTTATTGTAAACCAAAAGAATAGTAGGGTTTAAGTAAAATTAGAAAATAAAACAATACATTTTCTACTCCTAACTAGAATTTATTTTCTAAAATAGTATTTTATATAGGAAAGAAATTTGACTAAATTTATCTGAATTTGATTTGAAAACTTCAAACATAAAAATTAGTCCGACAAAATAATTGGTATATACATCATATAACATGTGACACATAAAATCAATTATGATACAATAATATAGATTATAGATAGAAAATCGTAACAAAGAATTAAAAAGTTAGCGTTCTCCTTTAAATATGTTTAAAAATATCATTTAATTAAATGGGCCAGGGTTTGCAACCTCCCAAGATTTTAGAGGCACTCTCCTGGACCTCTTTGTGGGAGAAGCCATGGAAGTTGCACTCCTCTGTGGTTGCGACGAACTAATTGTGGGTTTGGGGAAGGCAGCAGCAGAGGTCGAAGAGATTTCTTTTTCACTCATATTTCTATTAGAGTCACTATCCTCAGGGATACTTTCTCAGCGGTTGTAGCTTAGGTTGGGTCTACGGGGACTGGGGGTGGGGTTGGGTGAGTCTCGACAGTAAGTAGAGTCTCAGGTAGTTCTCTTAAGGTGTTGGCATTTTTTCTCGATTTTCGTGGTGTTTTGAGGTTTGGATTCTTGTTTTTGGGACGTTTTGTGCTGTTTCGTCTTTGGTGTAGTGTGTGTTCTATGATGGGGATGCCTATCTTGGTGTTGATAGTTATGGGTGTTCTCTTGGGTGGTAGTGGGTGCTGGTCTAGGGGTCTTTCAAAGTCTTGGTTGGCGGTTTTATTTGTGTTGAGTGGTTGTCTTTCATCGTTGGGTTTGAAATTTCGTGGTCATGGTGTTTTTAATTTGGATCTCGTGGTCATGGTGGTGCAAGGGTTTATGGTTCAGCTGGTTTTCACCCGGTTTATGGTTCACCCACTGCTTCTCTGGATTTTTAATACTTTTTGGAGTTTTTTAAACGTGGTGTAGCCGTGGTCTGCAAAGTATTAAGTGTGTTGGATTTTAGTATGCCGGTTCGTTTGATTCTCTGGTGGTTTCGAGCTTCGATGGTGCTAGTTTGTTTTAGGGAGGGGCTGTATTAACAGCTTTTGGGTCTCTTGATTGGGGTTACTCTCTTCCAATTCGAGCGGTGTTTCTGGGGGGGCCCTGTTCATTTGTCTAGGGATTACACAGCCTGGTGCGTGGTATTTTTTCTTGATTGTGGGAGCTGTTGTGCCGGGTCTTGTTTAGGGGTAATTTGTTGATGCTCGATGGTGACTAGGATTTCTAAGGTGTTTGGAGTTTCCAGTTTTCTTTTCAGTTAGGCGTGCTTCCTCAATGTTTCTGGTGTTTTCCTCTTGGTTACGGCGGGTTTAAGCCCTCTTTTGGTGTTCTTGGTGTCTTGTCGAAGGTTTTTTTTGGGGATTCCTGGGTGTTGTTGACGATGGAGGCTTCGTGGAGTAGTGTCCTGGTTCGTTTTTCGTTAGGGTTATTTGGTGGTGAGGATCAGGTAAGGGTTGACGACGGGTTAAACCCATTGTTTCGTTTTCTTGGTGGTTCGTAAGCTTCTTTGGGGATTCGGGGCATTTTTGATGATGGCGCTTCGACATGTAGATCATGACTTGATGTCTCAATGGATTGCTGGGATCTTTTGTTGTTGCCTATTGGTGTAATTGAGTGGTGCTTTGGTGTTATTTTGTGGTGAAGTTGTCTGCAAGAGACGGTGGCGAGTGTTGTCTGAGTTATGGAGGGTATGTAGTGACAGATGGTGTTTCTCCATTGGTGTCTTTCTTCGCAGTGGCTTGGTGTTTTATTTCGGTGCTCTTCGGATTCATAACATTGCAAGGTCGGGGTGCAATTTTGATTCCTGGACTGGTTGTGGTGGTTCTGTCTGATGCTGTTTCACTTGGTTTAGCTTATGGTGTGTTAGGCGGCGGAATGATCTCACGGTGCTGGCGTTCATGGTGTTGCTTCGACTGGTTGTTGTCGTTCTAGTTTCGGTGTATTAGGTGTAATAGCCTGTATTCGTGTTATTTTTGATAGCTTTTTTTCCTATTTTGTGTTTTAGGTGTTTTCCGTATTTTCGGAAACTTTACGGTGATGCATAGTCCACTCCTATGCTGTTTCTGAGTGGCCTGTTGCTTGGCCCTCTCTTCCGATGGCTTTTTTCCCTCGGGGTTTTTTTTATGCCGGAGGTTTTGAGGTTCCTTAGCTTCAGTGTTGGCGATTCCTTTCGACTCTTTTTAATATATGATTCCCAATTAAAAAAAAAATAAATGGGTCAGGGGAATTAAGAAAAAAAAAAAGGTTAGGATTGCATGGGTGAAATATTTAGGACAACATTAAGCAGTTCACTTATTTATCTACTTTATTAAAAAAAATGTTATTCCCAAAAAAAACGAGGAAATTTTGAAAATAAATCGATTATATTTTAACTGCATTATGAGAAGGGTGCACCAATTGTAAGGATAATTTTGAGTTTACCAATACTAAGAATTTTTTTGAATTGATGAAATAGAGTTAAAATTTTTATTAACAAATTTCTCTAAAAATAAATCAACATGATACAATATTTTTTCTTATTTAGTCTTTACTGTTAGTTTACTTATATAGATCCAAGTCTCAAATGCATCAAATATTTGTGGCTAGATATAGAAATATCAAGAGTAGCGACTTTTACTTTTTTTTCATTGCAAATCGAAGAACACTTTCAAATATACTTCAATCCCTCATAAAACTATTCCAACAATTCTCACATTGAGGTTTGGAAGTTCCAAACAAAAACTAAAGTAGCTTAGTATCAATCCTCACCTACATGAACACTACTTTGGGAAGTTTTTTTCAATAAGCACCAAATTAGGAAATATTTTTATTATTATCACTATATAGGCAAATCATTCCTCCTTTAAAGATGTTTAAAAATATCATTTAATTAAATGGGTCAGGGGAATTTAGAAAAAAAAGTTAGGATTGCATGGGTGAAATATTTAGAACGACATTATGCAATTCACTTATTTATCTACTTTATTAAAAAAAAGTTATTCCCAATAAAAACGATTTGACAAAATATCAATTAAATGTTAACTACTTTATGAGAAGGGTGCACCAATTGTAAGCATAATTTTGAGTTAACCCATATTAAGAATTTTTTTGAATTGACGAGACAGAGTTAAAATTGTTATTAACAAAGTTCTCTAAAAATAAATCAACATGATACAATAACTTTTCTTCTTTAGTCTTTCTTGTTAGATTGATCGATCCAAGTCTCAAATGCGTCAAGTATTTGTGGCGTCAAGTATTTGTGGCTAGCTATAGGAATATCAAGAGAAACGATTTATACTTTTTTTTTTATCGAAAATCGAAGAATACTTTCAAATATTCTTCAATCCCTCAAAAAAATATTCAACAATTCTCACATTGAGGTTTGGAAAACTAAAGTAGCTTATATCTATCCTCACTTACATGAACACTACTTTGGGAAATGTTTTTCAATAAGCACCAAAATAGGAAATATTTTTATTAACACTATATAGGCAAATCATTCTTATTCTGCATTGGTTTATTAATAAAACGAAAAAAAACCACACCATATACTTCGATTATAGGGGAACCTTAACATAGAATGTACTTTGATTTATAAAAAGGGAAAATTACTTTTAAAACTTTCAACTATTCGTGGTTTAAATATAAAACTCCCAACTATTGATTATTGCTCAAAACTCCCAACTTTAGGCCCATTTTAAATTTAAAGCACCGATGCAATTTTATAACCCGTTTAACCGGTTATCATTTTGTTAAAATGGGAGGGTACGTGAAGGGTCGTGTAAGGTCAAAGGGGTGAGGTGATTGATAAATACAATTGGGTCCCACTACTTCTCAACTAATACCAATTTATCTGGTTATAATTCATCTTAGACTTTAAATATAAAATGGGCCTAAAGTTGGGAGTTTTAAATAATAATCAATTGTTGGGAGTTTTATATTTAAACTGCAAATAGTTAGAAATTTTTAATGTAATTTTCCCTATAAAAAAAAAAGCACATTATATGCTGAGGTTTCCAAAGAACCGCAACATATAGCGTGCTTTTGTGCTGCGGTTTTTGAACAACAACATTCGTCAATGGGCCATTTGCTGATGATTTCTTCCTTTCATGTGTAAAACCTCAACAAAGTACTTTAGATAGTAATATCAATTATGAATGTTAATGTTTCAGACATGTTAGCTTGATTTCAAGTATGAAAAAGATCTTGGTTTGAACCTTGATATTATTAGTTGATTTTTAAAATATGAAATTATTTGTTCAAATCTTAGATTAGCAGCCAGAAAGTCGTCACATGTAGTTATTGACTAATCTCTAGTTTTTACTTTTATGGAAGGAACGTGTATAAGGATTGGTTTTACTTTCTAGAAGTATTAATAACATACCGACTTTAATCTAACTTCTAAGTACATTTAAAATTAATAGAATTTTTTTAGAAACTATAGGAAAAATAACCAACATATGATCACACATCGAAAATTTATAAAGGTTGAATAATATATAAGTTTGATGTCATATTCCTATAGCCAATTGGATTTGTGTGTAGCCGACTCTCCTCACATGGAGGTCTTATTGTGTACAAGCCTAATAAAAAATTTACTAGACTCAAAATCCAATTCGAAACGGAATAAAAAACCTGACCCAAATAACAAATATATCAGGCATAAAATTCGATTTCAACCCGACTTAAAACACCTTATCCAAAATTAATCTGATGATCTAAATGAATACATTGGCTTGTCTAGTTACCGGCTACTACCTTTCAAAATAAAAGTAGACTAGCCAATCCAATATAGTATTATTCAAAAATAGAACACTATTCTCATCATGCATTACATCAACATGTCTTTCTAATTCACACAAGTCATATAAACCAAAGATATGTAAAATATACTTAATAGTAACAAGCAAAATAAATATTATTTTACCTTATCTTTGTTTTAGTCTAAGTACTTGTTTTTAAGCTCTGACATCCTAAAACATTATTCCACAAATTTGGTCCACATTTGTCCATATAAGAAACTCTTGCTAAATGCTTAAAGTTATTTCAAAACAACCGAAAATAACTGATCTAAAATCAACTTGATAACTCGAATAAAGAACTTTTGTCTAGTTACAGATTAATACCTTTCAAAATAAAATATAAGTACACCACCCAATCCAACATACTATTATTCAACAATAGAACACTATTCTCATCATGCATATATTACATCCACATGTATAATACATGATGTATTTCAAATTAACACAAGCCTTAAACCCAAGAAATCATCATCATCATCCTATCCAGTGTTTCCCGTCCATAGAATAGACAGGGTCTGGGGAGGGAGGACGGCAGCAACTCATACACATGAAAGAGAGCACGACCAAAAGGAGTCCCCCGGCTCGAGAAAAGATGAGGAGAGAACTCTCGAAAACAAAAATAATAACAAGCACACTAAATATATAAATTTACATCACCTTTATTTTAGTTTTTAAAAAAGTGTTTTTAGGCTCTAAGATTTGGCAAAATATAAGCCTAAAACATGATTGCATTATTACACTCCATAGAAAGTGAAAGTGATGATAATAATAACTAAGTGGTGAGGATTGGAGGAAGAGCATCAGTTTTAGCACCAATAACTCTAGCTTTAGTATCAGGAAAATATTCAGATCCAGGAAGACCAACAACTTCACCTTCTTCAGTAATTTCAATGGGATACCTGAGCAAATGTCCAGGAAGATCATGGTGTAAAGATTCAGAAGTGTATAAATCCCAGTATTTAAGAGCCATCTGGTTCACTTTTCTAATGCATTCTTCAGATTCTGGTTGGAGGAAGACGTTATCGAGCATGCCTAAATGTTCATACCAAAGTGACATTCTGAACCCATGAATTTGACCTCTTGCTGGTTGGTTCCTGTGGGCAATATGGTATGGTTGGTAGGCACCCATGGCTATCTCTGAGTCTCTGGCTCCGTTCATTGACCTCTCGTTTATGTTGGCTGAACCAACTATTATGTACTCATCATCCACTGATATACACACACCAAAATTAACCTTATTAATTCGTGACGTGATCTAACCGTGGCCCACTTGTGTGGACACAGACACTGTGGGCTCGGGCATACAAACACACCGGACAAGAGCGTTAACTTGCACATACACTTGGTGAGGTTTATTGTTTTCCAAAACCATATGGTAGTAGGAAGATTAGCTCACCTAGTATATATGCAAGTCCACAACTCCCTTATTTCATCGATTTGGGATCGTGTCACACATGTGAAGTATTTCCAACATGCACAACATTAAAGATTGAAAGCTATAAGCTAAGGTCTGTTCAATCAAGATTCTAATCTACGATTTTATATATAATCTTGAAACAAGCGAGTGATCAGGATCATAGTAATTAAAATTGTATTATTGATGGAATCTTACGATTCTACTTGACATAAAATTTTTAGAGGTACATTCATAAGGTGATTTCACGATTCTATGATCTAACAAAACGATCAAGCAAATTTAATCTCAGTAACTATTAATTTTAATATTTTTAGTTTATTCCTAAGATCATACGATACTACTATTCAATTCTACCTCTCTAAACGATTTCAAGTAGAATCTCGATTCTAATAAACACTATCTTGGATAAGCTCACAACTAGGTGGGGTTCAAAAGTTGGACTTGGATGTATAAAACACTATCCATAGAACAACCAAGATAGTGTTACAATTGGACCTTGATAAGTAACATCATAAATAATTTAACAAGTCATTTTACTATAATCAATTATAATACAACAATCTGTAAACCCAATGCCATTTGAGTGGCTCCCACCCTAAGGTGGGATTTAGAGGGTCAATAGTAAGCAACCTTACCCTTATTATTTAACAAGTTATTTTACTATAGTCAATTATAATCTAAAGAGCTTGTTTACGATTGACCATTGGTAATTGGTAGCAAACATCTTCTCAACCTTCACATAAATAAAAAGTGCACATAATTCATCCCTTATAAGCCCAAACAAAAAAACTATAAATCTTTGGCATCATCTAAATAAGAAACACAACTATATCAACTAATACCAACATGATTTATGGAACTCTTTAAAGTCTAATACGGCCTCATATAAAGAGTGATTATGAAAACAAGTTCTTTTTTAAGATTATGCTCTTCTAAATGTTTCCAGAATGCTGGGATGAAATAGTATTATGTTGAGTTAGAGAATTACCTATCATCATCTTGGCATGAACATAGATCATAAACCTTCGAGCTTCCTGTGCGCGACTATAATCACTGTCAGGTTCCGGCCTTTCTGAAGGCTCATATTCTCCAGGCTTCTTGATCTCCCGATTTCCTAAACAAAAGAACGACAGGTAGTCCCTCGGGTTAGCCTGGATACCATGAGCTCTAAGTGCCTGAACTACATCAGTATACATCATTTCCATAGTTCTCGTCTGCCAATCGAGTATAGCCTGCACTGTACCGCTCTCAGGAAATCCCTCAGGCCACATTGGCAAAACTACATACACAGTAAACCTTTCCCCTTTTTCAATCTTACTAACAATCTTTAAGGACAGTTCTTTAGGGATCAGATTTAGAGCCTCGATATCAGCTGGTGTTATGCCTTTCGCTTTCCAATCATATGAACTCCCTATGAAATACTGATTTTCGATGTAAATGAATCTCTTTGCCCTTCTTATAGCGTTAATGTACGCATCTTGAATGCTTCGATCAATCACGCTGTCTTTCCCACTTACTAGTCCTGCTGCTGCAGCTTCTTCAGGGGAGTCGGGGAATCCAAAGGCGGCCCCACCATCTATGGAACGAAACACTTGAACGTTCCATGTTTCTGGATCATCGGGGAATGTAACAGGGGAAGGAGGAATGAATATTGAGTTCATTTCTCGGAGATCAAGAAGAAGATTCTTACCACCTTGCTTCCTCCATCTTTGTTCAAAGTTATACAAGACATCCCAAGCAGCTGGCCCTTCTAGTCTACAATGGATGTCGTGCCATGGCTCTCGTGGGCCACCTTTGTTGATTGAAGCACCCTTGAAGTTGGCCTGATGGAAGTCGTCATGGTGAGCCGTGGCCAGAGTTCTAAAGAGGGAGTGAAATTGAGTGTCGTAACGCCCATCACAAAGATCTATGCCTCCCACAAAGCTCATGATTCTCCTCTTATCGGACCTTCCACTAGGCAATTCAGTATCAACAACAACGATCTTTTGGTGGTGAGTAAAACTTGTGCCAATCTCGATATTTTGAATGATACTCTTCCCACTGTCAGGATTCCGAGGGCATAATACACAATGGACTTCGGTACCCTCAAAATATTTTGCGGTCTCTTCATCATGGGTGGCCATTAGTCCATCTTCCTTCAATCCTTTTATCGAAGTCCTATCATCCCAAACGAGCATTAAAACTCTAACTCCTTCCATTGCTTTCTTCTTAAGGAGCTCACCTAATGTCATATCCCCACCCGGTTTAGGCCTCCTAGTATCCCTTATCAAGGTAATTTCGGTGTAAACAGACCACCCTGTTATGTAAATTAAGTGCCTTGCATTGGTAATAGCATCAAACACATCTTCCCAACACCGATGTGGCTCATAAAATTTCCCTCCGGAAAGAGGGATCTTAGGAACAAAATTGTCAGGAACATGGGCATCTTGGTATAAGGTAACCTTACATTCAGACCTCTGAGAGAAAAAAGTGTAGGGTACCCCAGGAAATTTGGGTGTTTTGATGCCTCTATTCCAATTCAAATCTCTAGAGACATCAAAGAATTGGACTTTTACATGGACTTGAGAGCCTCTATGTATAATTTTGTGATCATTGTCAAGGATGTCAAGCCAAACGTCGACTTCTTCTCCTCCTATGATGTCGGTAACAGGGAGATACGCCCTTCCAAGGAGCGTTGCTCCGATGGCTTCATCCTCTTTCAAAGTAAATGTGACATGAGAATCCATGTGAGCACAACAGATGTGGAATTGTTCATACCATCTCGGGTTTGAATCATTTTCTACCATCCTTGTTCGGCCAACTCTTGCTCCTTCTATGTCGACTGTGGCATATAATCTCCCTGCACCCTTCCCAATCACAGTCCCGATGCCTTCCACAACCTGTAACAACAAACATTATATTCAAGCATATCAACAATAACAATAGTGAAAAAGCTTAATCTCAAATATATGGAGTTGGGTATATGAGCTAAAATAAATTAGCATGAAAAATTCAATGATCATCTACGTATATTTTCCTCCACCGTTCTCAATGCAAGAAAATTTAGCAACAAATTTTAATGAAAAAGGTTTAGGTAGAACCTGGGTCGGATCTGGGTCGAATCTGGGTCTCAGATGTGTAGACCCGGACCCGGACCCTAAGGGTCTAGACCCGACCCGACCCTAATTTTAAGGGACTGGGTCCTCCTTTTTTGGACCCTATGGGTCCGGGTCGAATCTGGGTCCAGCACCTTAGGGTCCGGGTCCGGGTCTACACATCTGAGACCCAGATTCGACCCAGATCCGACCCATGGACCCATTTACATCTTTCTTTAAAAAATTATAAATTAGGTATTATGTATATGTAATTGCTTGATTAGAAATTTTGTTATATTTTTTAACATTGCATTATTTTGAACTTTATTGGTTCATGTAATTTGAAATTTGGTCGTTGTGTCAATACTTTAAAAATTATAGACTTGATAAATATTCGTTATAAGAACTTGAATGTTTAAAAACTTCATATGTTTCGCTCAATTAGTATAAAGTATTAGAAGACCCTCGTTAGTCGAAAATGTTCATGGTCAAAAATTGTACTTCATCATATACTTTTTAAAAAAATTTAGGAAAAAAAATAAAATTGTGTTGGACCCAGATTTGGACCCTAGACCCGCTAGACCCTAAGGGTCTGGGTCCGGGTCCAAAATTTTTAGACCCTACGAATCCGGGTCCGGGTATGGGTCCAATAAAAAAATTAGGGTCTGGATCTGGGTCTTGCTGGACCCGACCCAGATCCGACCCATGCCCATCCCTACCTATGAACACTAATTATGGAATGATTACTTCACATCAGTGTCACATGATTATTCGCTAATCTCTACGAAAATCGCAAATCAAAAAAAAATAAATTATGATTAATTTTGGGCTATTTTCAACTATTTTTAGCAAATCCCAAAATTGAAAAGGCGAATCAAATTCCATAGAGTTAACTTCTCTTGGATGAGAATGAGATCAATTAGCAGTACAATAAAGTTTTTGCTTGTTATATCAAAACCAGAAATTTCAAGCATATACTCTTCAGTCTTCACTATTATGCAACACAATAAGATCTGAGGTTTTCTTAATATCAGTAGAACCTCTTCAGGTTGAATTTGTCCACTGATGACCAAATCTTATATTGATCCTTGTTAACAATCACAAGTCCAAATGAAGTGTGAATTAAAAAAAAGCTTGATTACCATTTCACAGATTAATTAAAGTGGATTAGTGCTAATAACCTCATTAATAAAAAAAAAGAAAAATTATGAAGATACAAACCTTGTGGAAAAAGTTTCCACCACCTCCTCCAAAGAGTTTAGTAGCCTCATAGATGGTCACATGAAGCATTCCATGTAACAATATTTTTGCCATTTTTTCAGCCTGCCCTGCATCATATGTTATACATACTTCATCAAATAAATCAATGTATGAATTTTATAAAATATAATATTATTTTTTGGGTTAAGTGAGAATCGAACCCAAAATCTTACCCGGAAAAAGTAATACTTATAAAAATAAGAGCAATTCCAAAAAAATGTATACTGCTCAAGAAATTAATTTAGATCATTCTTTTTATAACCTGAAAAAATGCTCTTATACTGATTTCTGATCTTCTGGCTGATGAGTTTGTGAATTATTAAATGAAAATCACTTAAGATATGATAATTAGGAGATGAAATTCTATATTTTTGTATTTTAGAAAAATAATATTATATGTGAAAAAAGAGAATTAGTATATAAGATTAAAGGAGATTAATGAAATAAAAAGAGAATGATTGATTGGTGATTAATTAAGGGATATGCTAAACTTGATAATGATATGAAGGTGAGGTGTTTACTAAGGACATGTAAAGAAAATGGATGTGGTTACTGGTGAAGGGAGTATGAAAGAAGATTACAATATCATATTTAATATCCAAAATCTGTCCTTTTTGGATTGGAAAAGTAGTTGAGTTATTTCCATGTGATTATACTCTCTACTATTTTTAATTAAATTATTATTTTTTATGTTCCATTTTATTTGCAACATTTTTCATTTTGTTCGATCTTATTTAATTTGCATTAATTCTATTTTTGGGTGATGGCCCACCACTTTATTTTAATCTCATGTATACATTTTTATACTTTATTTTAATTTCATCTACACAATTCATTCTCTCTCTTTATTTATTACTACATCCTTAAAAACTACCATCTTTCTTTCTGATGCAAATTAAAAGGGACGGAGAGTATGTTTTTTTTTTTGAATTATGCATTTATTTTGAATTATTATGCATTTATTTTGCATGAATTTTAACTTTAATTCATACCTTTTATTTTGTATAAATTTTTTTAGGCATTTATATATCATTTTGTTTTAATTTCATTCATATATTTTGTATTCTCATTTTGCTTGAATTAGTATCAATTTTCTTTTTGCTGCTATCTTGAGAGATAAAGGAGTATAGCATTTGTTTTGATACATCTATAATTTATAAAACTATTACTTTCTATTTATAGAGCATATAGGACATTTGTTTTTTTGACACTATTCACTCATTACTCTTAATTTATATTTTATTCTTAATATATAGATTAGAATATAGTCAAATGAGATCTTATTTGATTCGCTCAATGCAATTATTATTAATATTTCCTTTTTATAATATTTCGTTATATATAGTAAGAGATATTAAGCATTGAATAAGTGCATTGGATAGTGTGAAAAAACAAATGTCTTATTCTCTATGAATAGGAGGGACTGAGGGAGTATTAATGAAGAAACAGGACAGACACGTGTCAGAATCTCAGCGAAAATTTTTTCGCTCATTTTGATATTGACATTACAGATGAATTTGTAGTGTAAATCATTTTCCAATAGTAAATTTAACGTGCACAAGAAAAGTTGGTAAGCAGTATTATTTCCAAACTATTTGCTTCGGTAGAAGAGAATAACTTTATATAGCAAAATAAAACATGAATAAATTTGTAATCATATTATTTTTCAATATTATTTTCATTATTATTTCCAAAATACTAACAAATAACTTTTTTTAAAATCTTTAATGTAAATAATCTTTCAAAAAATATTATACAAGTATAAAATTACTCAATAACTCTTTTTTAATCTCCGTACAAGAAATAAAACGTTTATATCTTCAAAGTCTCTAACATGCAAACAAGAAATGAAACTTTTGTTGTGAAGGAATCAACTCAAACAAAAGCTTAAATATATGGTTGAGGCCCCAGAATATGTTAATATACTCTAACACGCCCCCCTCACACGGGAGCCCTTTGGGCTAAACTTAAGGATGCAACACAGGCTCTCCTCATACCTGATACTAAATATTCCACTTAAATGAGGGGTGGATGAGAGTCGAACCCGTGACCTCTTGTCACATTGACTTTGATACCATGTCAAGAAACCAACTCAACCAAAACCAAAAGCTTAAACTCAGGCCCCAGAATATATTAATATACTTTAATATTTATATTTTCAAAGTCTTAACTTAAAAATCTCATTTAAAAGTCCCGTCCCCTTTCACTCGTCCCAAACACCTCCTAAGTAGAAGTAGAACATTGATTAGAAATAGGAGCACATAATTGACAATTATGAGTCATGGCATATAGCCATACACGGTCTGTCCACTTGTAGATATTATTATTTTAATGTAAACAATTTTAAATATTGGCCAATCAAGATTGAAAAAGTGGCACAGATGTCATTGGAGTAGTTGACCCCACCAGTCTTTTGATAATGATTTATTGCCAATTTTTCTTTATTCCCTTTTGTCAATGATTATGTTTCTTTCTTTCTCTTAATAATATTTTTACTCGATTAGTGGGTAATTCTAATGATGGAAATTTGAAAAATTTGTAAATAATATTTTTAATCAAAATTGTTAGGATTGAGATTCTGCATATGATCATCGAAGGTGGAATCAAAATAAGTAATCAGGGGCGAAGCCACATGGGGGGCCGGCGGTGGCCCGGCCCCCCTTGTCGAAAATGCGAGCCTTTGTAATTTTGGCTTTGGCCCCCCTTACTAATACGATATATAGTTTAAAGAGAGTAAAAATACAACAAAAATTACTATAGCTCAATGGTTGAAGTAACACATTTATAATCTAAGGTTAAGGGATCAAATCGTCATTCAAACAATTATTTTTTATCGACTAATAAATTTATACTTTAATGTCATTACTGTATATCTTTCATTATCTAACATTCATCTTTTTTAGTGTGTGTTTATATTTTTCTATCTTAATTTTAATAATATTTTTTTGGAGAATTATTAGGCAAATATATAGAGTCAAAAACAATTAATTTTTTTCAAAAATAACAATTATAGGGAAGCTTCAACTCTATTTATTGTTAAATATAAATTTTGCAATGATTCAACTTCATTTCAGTCTATATGATTTTAATATTTTCATAGCTTAACTAGTGGCTAATGGTTTTCGTTCGGGTCATCGTTGATATCGGGTTACGTGTTTCGGGTAGGCTTGAAATCAAATTTCGTGTCCATATTGTTTTTACATAATTGTAAATTTTTAAAATCGAATCGAATCGGATTCGGTTACATTGTCGTGTAAGTTTCGAGCCATTGTGTCTGTTTCTAACACCTTTAGCTTTTTTCGGAAAATTTTTTTTCTAATTTAAAATCCTAATATATCAACAATTTGGCCCCTCCTAATTTAAAATCCTGGCTTCGCCCCTGTAAGTAATTAATACATTAAATTTGAATTAATCAACTTTGGATTATTGAGTATTAATTATATTTGTTCTTTTTTTTTAAGGAGTAAGTAAAAAACTCTTTAACTTTATCCTTTAAGTTTTGAAAAATAATACAATTATAATAATCATGTTAAATATATTTTAAATATATTTATTTATTAAAACTACTAGTGTCGGATCGGATCGTTGAATCGTAGGATCGTTGAATCACCCTACCACCTAAATTCTTGAGCTATTTGGATCGCATGATCAGTGGCGAAGCCACATTGGGTCACCCGGGGTCATGTGCCGCTAGGCGTTTTTTTATAAAAAAAATTTAACGTAGACTTTTCTATTGGTAAGAATAAAAGTGTAAAATTAATATTGAAGTCTTTTGATGATAAATACTCCCTCATTTAAGTAATTTTGTCTTATTAATTTATTTTATCACCCTTTTTTAATTAGGTTAGTTAATTTAATTTGTTCAATTTCTTTTTGTGGTATGTCGTATTTAAAATTTTAACAATTAAGAGTAAAATACTTGTTAATTTTGCAAATAAAACTATGTCGAAATCTCATCTACTAGTTGGTGCCCCCTGAGACTCCGGACCCTGGATCTGCCACTGCGCATGATTCTACCACATTAAGATTCTACCTACGATTCAGATCGATCGCTTATTTTTGAATCGTTAGATAATTGAATCGAAGATCAGAATCTTGATTTCTTCCCATATTCCAAATGGAAGATAAAAAAACCGAGGGAATATACAGTAGGAAAATCTTATTCATGCAATATAAAGAGAAGACTTAAAACAATACTTTTATATTTTTTTACTTGCACTACTTATATATTTTAATATTTAATGTTATGAAAATAATAGTTAGCATTGAGTTTGTTTTATTGGTCTATTTGCCTATTTTACTACTAATATTTTAAGTTTTGAAAACTATAAATTCGTATAAGTTAAAATATAAAGGTTCAAAATAATACGTTGAATAGAATAGTAACACAAAATCAGCATAATATAAATAAATCAAAAAGAAAATGGGAGACAAATTATTTATAAGGATAATTAGCAAATTTTCGTAAAACAATAATATCACAAAAGATTATTAGGGAACTAAATAATGTATTACAAATTACAACTTGGGAATTTGTAACAACCCCTTTGTGTGATGACAATATTGAAGTTACAAGATGATAAAAGCAATAAACTATGAAGATTTTTGTGTAACGACAACCGTTACCCGGAAACTTGATACGAGTTGAAGGCGTGTGCTCACTATCCTTTTGTGATATTTCCCCCACAAAGGTATTTGGGTTTGATATTTGGAAATTCACAATGAGATACAATCAACAACAATACAACCTTAGTACTTAGGATGTATTACGTAATAGCTATGTGTTTGGAAAAACTATGAGCAATGTAAAGCTTGAAAACAAGAGTTAATTACTCTCTTGATCAAGCAAAGAACAAATGAGAATGAGAGAAAGGAATTCAGATTTTTGGTGCAAGGAACTCAAGCATCCAAGCCTCCTATTTATACTCAAAGAGTATGAAGGGAGCCTATGAACATAATCACCACCATAATGATCATATTGATGATCATAGAACTTAATACCATTATTCCATAGCATTATTGTCCTTAATACACCCTAATTATACTAGAAATCAAGAGTATTAAGGAGAATCCTAATTAAACGCATGAAAAACGGGAAGAAAAAGCAACGGTCACATGGAACCCAGACCGCCGAGTCGGCGACGAGTCCATATGAGGGACCGCCGACTCGGCGCTTGCTCACTGACCAAACCCCATTTTTCCAGAGACCAAACGCCGACTCGGCGATGGCTCTTATGGGGGGACCGCCGAGTCGGCTGTAGGCCACTGTCTAGGTCCCCCTTTTCCTTTGTTTTGGAACTTACTTTAATGCCTAACGGACCTCGTATAATAATACGTTTTGTCCCACTACTTTTAGTAGCTTTAGCGATGTATACGGATTTAGTAAATTGATACAATTGGTCCCACTACCTTAGTAGTACTTGATGATTATAATATACAGGATTATTATACACTAAATGTTCAACAATCCTCCCCCATTTTGGGTATAATAAGCTTCTCATTTACCAAAAACTCATAGTACATTTCATGCATCAACGCTAATATCCCTACGGATTGAATTAACGCCTAGTACAACACACTTAACAAGTGATCGAGCCAGAATTGATTTCCATAAGGAATTGAATCAAATGACCCTTCCGACCACTTGAAGATGTAGTACACACAAAACAAATAACACAAAGTTATTTACTTGACACATTATAAGGCCGTGTCCGTATCTTATTCATAAGTTTATCATAGTCATTATGCCAATCTTGACTACTTGAAGCGGCCACACTTCAAACTTATATAGGTAGGTTCTTATTACGTATAAGATATATCCCCGTGACGTGGATATAACACCAAGAGCTCTTCAACTCTTGATCTTGAGAACTTTCAAGACGACTACTTTATTCCATCACGGTACAAAGCAACGATGGGTCATGTACGAGTTGCTTTAACAAAAACCAAGAGGACTTTACCACATTGAATTCAGACACGATGTTACTCATGCGTGAATTGGGCTTTCCCAAATGATTTTACTGACATAAACCGATCTCAACTGAGGCTTTCTCAATTGAGTCTCTATTCATGGCTTTCGTAAACGAATCCGCCACATTGAACTTAGTGTTCACATAGTCAAAAGTTATGACCCCGTTAATGATAAGTCCTTGCATTAGGCTATGCCTAAGAGCAATATGACGAGACTTACCATTATACACTTGACTATACGCTCTACCTAAAGCCGTCATGCAATTCGCATGAATTGCCACCGGTGAAATTGGCTTAGGTAACAAAGGTATCTCAAACATGAGACTCCTCAACCACTCTGCTTCACTAGCTGCTGAAGCCAAAGCGATAAACTCAGCTGACATCGTAGAGTCGGCTATACACGTTTGTTTCTTAGAGGACCAAGAAATGGCACATCCCCCATAAACAAACACCCAACCACTAGTAGAAGAGTTATCCTCCTCATTAGTGATCCAACTAGCTTCTGAATAACCTTCTAGAATAGGAGGTTCTCCGCTATATGCGATACCATAATCCTTGGTACGCAACAAGTATCTTAATACTCTCCTTATCGCCATCCAATGATGGGGACCTGGGTTACTAGTAAATCTACTAAGTTTACCCACCGCAAACGCTATGTCAGGCCTTGTACTAGTCATAGCATACATCAAAGATCCTATGACCTTTGAATATTCCAATTGTGAAATTGGTTGACCGGTACGTTTAGCAAATTTCATACCCGGTTCCATGGGAGTAGAGACCGGCGCTTTATCAAGCATATTAAACCGCTTAAGTATCTTCTCAACATAGTGAGCCTAACTTAACTTAATACGGTTCCCTTGCCTTATGATCTTAATGCCTAAGATCACATCAGCCTTCCCCATATCCTTCATCTGAAAGGATCTAGACAAAAAGTCCTTTGTCTCTTGAACTTGTGTTTTACAAGTCCCGAAGATAAGCATGTCAACAACGTATAGGCAAATGATAACGCCATTACCATGGCTATCAAACTTGCTATACACACACTTATCGGCTTGATTCAACTTGAATCCAAAGGACAAAATAGTTTCATCAAATTTTTGATGCCACTGCTTAGGTGCTTGTTTAAGTCCATACAAAGACTTGACAAGTTTACACACCTTTTGCTCTTGTCCTTTCAAAACAAACCCTTCGGGTTGTTTCATATAAACCTCCTCATCTAATTCCCCATATAGAAATGCGGTTTTAACATCCATTTGATGTATTTCTAGATGATAGACCGTAGCTAAAGCTACCAATAACCGAATAGTGGTTATTCTTGCAACCGGTGCATATGTATCGAAATGATCGATACCGTGCTTTTGTCTAAAGCCTTGAGCCACTAAACCGGCTTTGAATTTATCAATAGTACCGTCGATTTTCATTTTCTTTCTGAAAATCCACTTGCAACCGATTGGTTTACAAGTCGGAGGGAGATCCACTAACACCCAAGTGTTATTTCCCATGATGGATTGCATTTCATCATCGATAGCCTCTTTCCAAAAGGCGCTATCATGTGATGCCATAGCATCGCTATAAGTCAATGGGTCACCTTCCACATTATATAAATATGGAACACTAGAAGATACTTCACTTCTATCACCTTCAACCAAGTATACTTGGAAATCCGGTCCAAAGCTCTTCGCTTTCCGTTGTCTCTTACTCCGTTTAGGAATAGGATCAACTAAATCAAGTTCATCTATTTGTTGACTTTCATCAACATCTAGAAGTGAACTTTGTTGACTATCATCAACACTTTCATTGGTACAACTTTGTAGATTTCGTTGTCTACTCAATGATGAAAATCTATTTTCATCAAAAATTGCATCTCTTGACTCTATAATCGAATGAATCGATATATAGTCATTTTGTTCTATAACATAGAACCTATAGGTTTTGCTATGAATAGCATAGCCTATAAAGATGCACTCAAGCCCACGTTCACCGAGCTTCTTTTTCTTGTTGCCAGGCACTCTTACAATGGCCCTACAACCCCAAACCTTAAGATAGCTTAAGTTTGGTTTCTTTTTGTACCAAAGTTCATAAGGAGTTTCCTTATTCGTTCTCATTGGAACTCGGTTAAGAATGTGACAAGCCGTCAACATTGCTTCACCCCAAAATCCATCACTCAAACCCGAGTAGGATAACATGGAATTAACCATCTCTTGTAGAGTACGGTTTTTCCTCTCCGCCACACCATTAGATTGTGGTGCATAACCGGCGGTTGTTTCATGAATTATACCCATCGAACTAAAATAAAGCGGATCATAATATTCACCTCCTTTATCGGTTCTTAACCTTTTAAGTTTACTTCCAATTTGTAATTCTACTTCATTTTTGTAAATCTTAAAATGTTCAAGAGCCTCATCTTTTGTATGTAAAAGATACACATAACAAAACTTTGAGAAATCATCAATAAAAGTTATGACATACTTTTTATTTCCCAAAGACGGCGTACTATGAAAATCACAAAGATCACTATGGATTAACTCCAAAATTTCGGTTTTCCTTTCAACACTTTTAAAAGGTGTTCTAGTGATCTTATTTAGCATGCACGTTTTGCAATTCTTAGACATTTTAATGCACATAGGAATGAGTTCATGTTTAGACATAAAAGAAACTTTATCAAAATTTACATGTCCTAGTCTAACATGCCACAAGTAATGTAAATCATTATTTCTATTATCATTCAAAACATTACAAACATAGTTTTTATTCATATCTAAAGATAACTTAAACAAACTATTACAAAGATAAGCCCTACCAATAAACAAATTATTCTTTGAGATAATACACCTATCGGCTTCAAACACTAGTTTGTAGCCCAACCGATTCAAAATAGGAGCCGAGACTAAGTTTCTACCTATTTTGGGTGTGTAATACACATCTCTTAATACTAAAAGATTCCCCGAAGTAAACAATAATTCAACTTGTCCTTTTCCTTGGACCTTGATAGGTGCATTGTTTCCCATGTAGAGATGCTCCCCATCAACAACCTTGTTAAAGGTTTTGAACCATTGCGTAGAGTTACAAACATGTCTCGAAGCCCCCGAATCGATCCACCAAGCCAAAGTATCATCCTGCAAAGCACTAATATTATTATTCATAGTAGAAAAACTCATATTAGAATTTTCATCAAAAATTGCAAGATTACCTTGAGTGGATGGTCCCTTGCTTGTAGAAGCTTAACCATTCCCCTTGGCTTTCTTTTGCTTGTTCTTTAGAACAAAGCAATTCTTCCTTCGGTGCCCGGGCTTTCCACACTCCCAACATACCTTTTCGGTATTGGAAATAGTGGCTTTCCCATTTGAAGAGTCGTTTCTCTTCCTCTTATCTCCGGGACGGGATTGTGGTTTCCCTTCCCCAACCATATTAATAGTAGGTACATTAGGATTATCATCCTTCCGGTTCTCATAAACCCGAATGCTAGACTCAACAATTATATGTTGCCCAAGATCGGAGAGTGTAATCTCCTCTCTTTTATGCTTTAAAGCATGTCTAACATCCCTCCAAGAAGGAGGCAATTTGTCTATTATGCTTGAAACCAAAAACACCTCATCAATTTCAATTTTATGCAATTTTAAGTTAGCATGCATTCTTTGAAGTTCATGAAATTGATCAATAATCGGGCGATCTTCTACCATTTTATATGAATTAAAATTACTTACAAGGAATTTCTTGGAGCTAGCATCCTCCGCCATATACTTATTTTCCAAGGCATCCCACAACTCTTTAGCGGAGTCATGGTATTGATAGATATCAAAGAGAGCATCTTGCATACCATTGAGGATGTGTCCCCGGCAAATAAAATCATCATTGTCCCACTTGGACCTCTTCTGGTTTTGTTCAAGGACCTCCGTTTCCAGATCATCGGCCTTAGGTGTGATACCCCAGATTTAGCTTGAAAAGGGATTGATAGACTACTCATATCAACAAGGTGCATCTTCTTTTCATGGGAGCCCATTTGCTAAGAACTCCACAGTTAAGCGTGCTTGGTGTGGAGCAATCTTAAGATGGGTGACCTCCTGGGAAGTTTTCCGGGTGCGCACGAGTGAGGCCAAAGTGCGCTGGAAAGACTTGTGTTGGTCTGTGGGGCTAGTCTACAATCTCCATGAGTAGTCACCGGTGGTCCGTTGGGCCGGGGTGTTACATTAGGAGCATCCGGCTTTGGTGAGCTTATAACATAAGCCACGTTCAAGGTAGTGAGCATGAACATCATCTTCTTTTGCCAACTTCTAAAGTCGACGCCGACAAATTTCTCTAACTTAGCAAAGTTAGAGGTGAAATCTTTCATGGTTGCCATCCCGAAAAGAAATAATATCACAAAAGATTATTAGGGTACTAAATAATGTATTACAAATTACAACTTGGGAATTTGTAACAACCCCTTTGTGTGATGACAATATTGAAGTTACAAGATGATAAAAGCAATAAACTATGAAGATTTTTGTGTAACGACAACCGTTACCCGGAAACTTGATACGAGTTGAAGGCGTGTGCTAACTATCCTTTTGTGATATTTCCCCCACAAAGGTACTTGGGTTTGATATTTGGAAATTCACAATGAGATACAATCAACAACAATACAACCTTAATACTTAGGATGTATTACGTAATAGCTATGTGTTTGGAAAAACTATGAGCAATGTAAAGCTTGAAAACAAGAGTTAATTACTCTCTTGATCAAGCAAAGAACAAATGAGAATGAGAGAAAGGAATTCAGATTTTTGGTGCAAGGAACTCAAGCACCCAAGCCTCCTATTTATACTCAAAGAGTATGAAGGGAGCCTATGAACATAATCACCACCATAATGATCATATTGATGATCATAGAACTTAATGCCATTATTCCATAGCATTATTGTTCTTAATACACCCTAATTATACCAGAAATCAAGAGTATTAAGGAGAATCCTAGGCATTAAACGCATGAAAAACGGGAAGAAAAAGCAACGGTCACATGGAACCCAGACCGCCGAGTCGGCGACGAGTCCATATGAGGGACCGCCGACTCGGCGCTTGCTCACTGACCAAACGCCGACTCGGCGATGGCTCTTATGGGGGGACCGCCGAGTCGGCTGTAGGCCACTGTCTAGGTTCCCCTTTTCCTTTGTTTTGGAACTTACTTTAATGCCTAACGGACCTCGTATAATAATACGTTTTGTCCCACTACTTTTACGGCTCGTTTGGTAGGTGGTAATAAAATGCGGTAATAGGAATGAAAAACTTATGTAATTTTAGTTGAAAAATCTCTTGGCTACTTTAATGGCCATGCTTAGCAACTTTCAATCATCTCATTTTATTAATAAAATTCATTCCAATGCATTACCAATGGGAGAGGTGGTATTAGGTGGTAATGGAAATTTGTGAACAAAAAATTTTTTTTTGTGATCAAAGTTTCATTACCATGGGAATGACATAAAAGTTTTGATGAAATTTTACACTATAAATCATTCCCATTACCACCATTTAGTACCACTAACCAAACGGGCCGTTAGTAGCTTTAGCGATGTATACGGACTTAGTAAATTGATACAATTGGTCCCACTACCTTAGTAGTACTTGATGATTATAATATACAGGATTATTATACACTAAATGTTCAACACTTCATGGATTCCGTCTATAGAATAGACCGTCTCCCATGGGCCATGAGACTTACCCTAATTCTATATGTTTACGTAGTTATAAGAAGGCCTTAATTTTAGTATTTATCTTATAGGAAGTAAATATTAATTAATAAAGTAATACACTTATTATCATATTAATATTCTCCTAATATATTTAGTAATTTTGACAATGTCTACGGACATAGTTCCTATAATCTCCCACTTGTCTGTAATTTGTACACAATGTGATAATTTTAAAGTGTTAAGAAATCAACTTAATCAAAAGCTTAAAGCCTTAAACTGATGGTAGAGGTCCTAGAATATCTTACATACCCTAATAGGCCCCCTCATACTAGAGCTCTTTTGGCAGAAGTGTAGATGCAACACATGTTCTCCTCATACATGGCGCTAAATACACTTTAAATGAGAGGTGGTTGAGATTCGAACCCGTGACCTCTTGTCACACTGGCGTCTGATACCATGTTAATAAATCAACTCAACTAAAAATTTAAATTAATTATTGAAGCAATAGAATATCTTACATACTCTAAAATAAAGTTCCTTAAGTTACTTAATGTCAAAACTTGACAACATGTTAACAACCATTATTACACACAATGTTTTCCTAAATTCTATTTCTTGATCTGCGAGATCAAATTGATAAAACAATGATAAACTCCTTAATAACTTGATTATGACCATGCATTTTATAATTCTAACTCATCAAATGACCTAGTGATTAATTCTAATCTGATAAAACTTATTCAATTTTGTATAACCACTTAATACTCCATTCTAACCACTATTACTCTACAGGTCATCACATATTTGAAGAGTGATCTTATTGTAAGATTGGCTTGATAATAAGAATGATAAATATATTATCAGTAAGTTTCATGGGAGACCGTCTATTCTATAGACGGAATCCATGAAGCCCAGCCCAAAATATAACATAATATATTTGGGGTTATAATAAATTATTTAGGGTTATAATAACTTATATTTGGGGTTATAGAATCGTATATTCGAGGTTATAATACCTTACATTTAAGATTATAACATCATATAATTGATATTATAATTAAAAAAAATCAGTTAAGGGAAATGGGCTGGCCCAATTTTGTGTTCTATCTTATAGACCGTCTCTTGTGAGATTTTGTGATATACTACCTTGTGTATATTAACCAAGGTGGTTAGTGCTTTACCCTAGTTTGATATTTTGTTATTAGCTAGTTCAATTTGTTGTAACTGCATGTAGGGGTGCACACGGTCCAATTTGGTCTGGTTTGACACTAAAATAAGACCAAATCAAAAATTCCGGTCTGAAAAATTTTCAGACCGGACCGGACCGTTTAAACTTTCAGACCGGACCAGACCGTTCTACAACGGTTTGGTCTGGTCTGTTTTACGGTTTTTTATTTTTATATTTTTTCCAAATTAATATATGTTTTATGAAAATATTTCGCACTTACAAACACTAAATAAATATAATTTGTAATTGTTAAAAAATTAATTTGAAAAATCTAAACAAAATATCTTAGGTATTAGGTTGAAAAAATAATAAATAATAATCCTAGAGTATCCTAGAAAATCCTAAACCTACACATCCTCTAAGTAATGTCAAAGCTAGAGAATTCTAGACTATTGTGTTAACCAACATTGGTGTCTATATAAAGGCATTGTAACATTCACAATGAAGCATGCAAAAAGAATTACAACAATGAATACTTACATAAAAGTTTGTCTCTCTCCAAACCTCTTATCTACATTACAACTTTCCTCTAAAATTCTACATTTGGTATCAGAGCAAAACAACCCAAGACCTCCAAACACCTTAAACACATTAACCAATATACTCCACAACAAAATAAACCTCTAACTATAAAACAAAAATGGCCTCAACCATTAATTACCCCCAAGTTAATTGGGTTCTCACCTTTAAGGGAGAAAAATATGAACAATGGGCCATGCAAATGAGGTCAATATTTATCTCCCAAGATTTATGGAAATTAGTATAAGAGGGCTATGAGCAACAACCCAAAGATGACACCAAAGAGTCATCTTGGGATGAAATAAAAATAAAAAAATATAAACAAAATAGGATAATGGATAACTATGCCCTATCCTTATTATATCGTGGAGTCGATGAGGCAATACTTACAACGATCATGCCCGCCAAAACAGCGACGGAGGCTTGGAGGATCCTGGAGACAAAATATAGAGGCTCCCAAGAGGTAATTCTTTTTAAACTCCAATCACTATGGAGAGAATTTGATAATTTACTAATGACAGAAAATAAAACAATACATTCATTTTTTGACCGAATCACTAATATAGTCCATCAAATAAGATCAAATGGTGGTAAAATAGAAGATGAAAATGTGATTCGAAAAATATTAAGGAGTCTCTCACAAAAATATAACATTATCGCCACGACAATAGAAGAAGTTAACAAGAAAAATCTATCTCAATTAAGTATCTCCGAACTAATGGGATCACTACTTGCACATGAAAATAGATTAAAAAGATTTAACGATGAACCACTAGAACAAGCTTTTTAAGCTAAATTAAAATTTTCTAATGGTGAAAATAAAAATGGTCATTATAAAAATTATGAAAAAAGACAAACAACATATAATCGTGGCAGGGGGAGAGGAAATTTTAAAAATCAAGGAAGTCGAGTAAATAATCAAACTGACCCTTATTGTAAATTATGTAAGAAAAATAACCACAATACTAATGATTGTCGCTATAAATGTAAAAGGTGTAAAAAACACACCCACTTTGAAAAAGATTATTGGTTTCAACAAAAAGAAGGAGCAAACTATTCCGAAAATAATAATTCCGGAGAACAAATATTTTACACTGGATTAAATGCACAAGAAAAAATAAATGATGTTTGGTATATTGATAGTGGTTGTTCAAATCACATGACTGGCGATAAAAATTATTTTGTCACTATTGACGAAAATGTTAAAACACACATCACACTTGGAGATGGTAAAAAAGAAGATGTCGCCAGAAAAGGGACAATCGCCGTTAAAACAAAAAATGGCTCATCAAAATTAATTCATGAAGTTTTCTATGTTCCCGGACTTGCACAAAATTTATTAAGTGTAGGCCAACTAATTAAAAAAGGCTATATGGTTAAATTTGAGAACAACAAATGTCAAATACTCAAATTTATGATAAAAATAAGGGTCAACTAATAACAAGTGTCGAAATGGCTCCAAATAAAATATTTCCACTAAAAATGCCATTTGAAGAAAAATTGGCTTTAAGCTCAATAAATGATGAATCCACCTTATGACATTTAAGATTTGGACATTTAAATTTTAATAGTTTGAAACTGTTAAAACAAAAAGAAATGGTAATTGGACTACCTATAATAAAAAATGAAAGAAAAATTTATGAGGGCTGTATATATGGGAAGATGCACAGACTACCATTTCCTACCGCCTCTTGGAGGGCCAAAGCTCTTCTAGAGCTTGTTCATGCGGATATCTGGGGTCCTACCAAGCACTCTTCTCTTGGCGGAAAAAGATATTTTCTTTTGTTTGTAGATGACTACTCCCGCATGATGTGGGTATTTTTCCTGGAGAAAAAATCAGAAGCCTTTTCTCACTTCATGCAATTCAAAGCCCTCACAGAAAATCAAAGTGGACATTCTCTTAAGATTCTTAGAACAGATCGTGGTGGAGAATTTACCAGCAACGAATTCAACAGCTTCTGTAAAAAGTATGGAATTAGAAGAGAACTTACAGCAAGACGCACACCTCAACAAAATGGTGTCGCGGAAAGAAAAAACCGCACCATTGCAGAGATGGCCCGCAGCATGATGCAGGTAAAACATCTACCCAAAGGATATTGGGCCGAAGCCGTTCACACAGCAGTATATATCCTCAACAGATCTCCCACAAAAGCAGTTAAAAATTTGACGCCATACGAAGCTTGGCACAAGAGAAAGCCAAGAGTAGAGCATCTCAAAGTGTTCGGATGCGTAGCTTATGCCCACATCCCGAAGGAGAATCGAGAGAAGCTCGATGAGAAAGGAGAAAAATGCATATTCATTGGATACAGTCACGAAACAAAAGGATATCGCCTCTACAAGCCCGAATCCAAAGAATTAATCATCTCAAGAGATGTAATTTTCGACGAAGCAGCTGAATGGAAGTGGAAAGAAAAACAGATTGAAGCTCGTGAAGGAGATACTATCCTAAGAGATCCAACTGAAGAAGACGGAGCAGACCAACCAGCAAGCTCACCATCTCCGAGTCCAAGCACACCTGAAAGTACAAGATCATCCCCAAGCTCAAGAAGCCAAACATCACGCTCAACTCCTCAACATCAAGAAGCACGAAGATCAACACGAGAACGACAACCACCATCATGGCTACAAGATTACCATTGTGACTAGGCAATAATGGCTCTCTTCTCTAGTGAGCCACAAACATTTCAAGAAGCAGCACAAGAAGAAAAATGGATCGAGGCTATGAAAGAAGAAATCAAAATGATTGCGAAAAATGACACATGGAAGCTTGTGCAAAAGCCACAAGACAAGGAAGTTATAGGTCTCAAATGGGTCTACAAGACAAAGTACAATAAAGATGGTTCCATCCAAAAACACAAGGCACGTCTCGTAGCAAAAGGCTACTCACAACAGCCTGGCATCGACTTTAGTGAGACGTATGCCCCAGTTGTTTGCATGGAGACAATCAGAACAGTCATGGCATTAGCAGCACAACATCAGTTACCAGTCTTTCAACTCGATGTCAAATCAGCATTTCTAAATGGAGAACTCGAAGAAGAAGTGTACGTCAAACAACTGCAGGGATACATCATCGAAGGCCAGGAAGACAAAGTATACCGCCTTAGGAAAGCTCTCTACGAACTCAAACAAGCACCCCGAGCATGGAACAGCAACATCGACAATTATCTTCTCCAGCATTATTTGATCATGAGTCCGAGTGAACCTTCACTATACATCAAGACGCAAGGAAACAACTTTCTCATTCTATGCCTGTACGTAGATGATCTAATCTACACAGGCACAGATTCAACAATGATCGAAGAATTTAAAAAGGTTATGACGAAGGAGTACGAGATGACAGATCTCGGTACAATGAAATACTTCCTTGGCATACAAGTCCAACAAAGCCCAGGAAGAATATTTCTATCACAAGAGAAATATGCAGAAGATCTCCTCAAAAAATTCAACATGAGAGAGTGTAAACCGCTGGCTACACCAATGGCAATCAACGAGAAGTTATCAAAGTACGACGGCAAACCCAAAGTCGACGGAGCAATGTATCGAAGCTTGGTTGGTTCTCTTATTTATCTCACACATACAAGACCAGACATAGTCAACGCTGTCAGCATAGTATCCAGGTTCATGAGTGAGCCAAGAAAGGATCATCTAACAGCAGCAAAGAGGATTCTTAGATACATCAAAGGAACGAAGAGCTATGGGATCATGTACGAGACTGAAAAAGAATTCAAGCTCAAAGGTTACACCGATAGCGACTTGTGATACCCCAGATTTAGCATGAAAAGAGATTGATAGACTACTCATATCAACAAGGTGCATCTTCTTTTCTTGGGAGCCCATTTGCTAAGAACTCCACAGTTAAGCGTGCTTGGTGGAGAGCAATCTTAGGATGGGTGACCTCCTGGGAAGTTTTCCTGGGTGCGCACGAGTGAGGCCAAAGTGCGCTGGAAAGACTTGTGTTGGTCTGTGGGGCTAGTCTACAGTCTCCATGAGTAGTCACCGGCGGTCCGAGGGGTCGGGGTGTTACACGACTGGGCCGGAAGCGTGGATGATAGAAAAAGCACAAGCGGGTACGTATTTCAGCTTGGAACCAAAGTGGTCTCATGGTCATCGAAAAAGCAGGCAACGGTAGCTTTATCATCAGCAGAAGCAGAGCACATTGCAGCAACAAATGCAGCATGTGAAGCAGTCTGGCTCAGAAGGATATTAATGAATCTACAACATACGCAAGAGACACCAACTACATTGTTCTGCGACAACATGTCAACTATAGCAATGACGAAGAATCCAGTGTTTCATAGCAGATCAAAACACATCGAGATACGACATCACTACATTCGTGAGTTGGTGGATAAGAAGAGATCGAACTACAATTCTGCAAGACGGGGGAGCAACTCGCAAACATTTTCACAAAACCCTTATCAACTGATAAATTTATCGAGTTCAGAAGACAACTCAAAGTTCAAGATTTTTCAGATTAGGGGGAGTGTTAGAAAATTAATTTGAAAAATCTAAACAAAATATCTTAGATATTAGGTTGAAAAAAATAATAAATAATAATCCTAGAGTATCCTAGAAAATCCTAAACCTACACATCCTCTACGTAATGTCAAAGCTAGAGAATTCTAGACAATTGTGTTAACCGACATTGATGTCTATATAAAGGCATTGTAACATTCACAATGAAGCAAGCAAAAAGAATTACAACAATTAATACTTACATAAAAGTTTTTCTCTCTCCAAACCTCTTATCTACATTACAACTTTCCTCAAAAATTCTACAGTAATTAGTTGATTGCATCAACATTATTGAAGTATATATTACTATATAAAAATAATAATAGCTCAAAATATTTAGGTAGAAACCTTTTTTTTATAAAAAAAAAATTATGGTTTTTGGTGTTGGTTTATGGTCTGCTGGTCTGGTCTGAAAAATTAAAAAATCGGGACCAGACCGTAAACCGTAATTTTTTTCTGAAAAAAACAGACCAGACCATTAGACCGTAGACCAGACCAAATACTCAAATTACGGTTTGGTCTGGTTTGTTTTATGGTTTAGACCAAACTTTGTTCATCCCTAACTGCATGTGATTTACTGTAACAATAATGACAATACATCACTTTCCTATTCTTGTGAAGAGTAGCTAGTATGCTTTAGTATATATAGGGTTTCTTTATGTACTCTTTTTCCATCATTCAAGTAATACAAAACTATATGCTTGCAGAGCCATTCATCAATGGCGTAGCACTTTCTTCTTTCTTGTTCTTATATTCAGGCTTGAATTCTGTTTATTTTCATCTGTTTTCATGGTATTAGAGCAGCAATAGATCCTGACCTCATCTTATTTTTTTTCTATTCGTAATTCTTCTTCATTTGTTCTTAATCGCCATTTTTTTCTTGCTTCCTGTGATTTCTCCAATTTTTCTGTTCTTTACTATCTTTAATCATGGCTGAAATAGAGAGTCATACTGATTCCACACAAAATCCAGCCTTAGCTTACTACATTCATCCTTCAAACCATGCCAATCTAAAACATGTGAATACGTTGTTTGATGGTGTAGGTTTTGGAGACTGGAAACGATCCATGATGATTGGCCTTATTACTAAAAATAAGATATGTTTTGTAGATGGAACACTTACTAAACCATCTGCAAATGATGCTAACAAGAAGGCATGGGAGATGTGTAACAATATCGTCATTGGTCGGCTAATTGCGTCCTTAGATCGTATGGTGGCTAAGAGTGTGATGTATTACTCATATACACATGAGATTTGGAGTGATCTTGAAGATCGATTTGGTACCTCCACTTCTACACAGATTTATTCTCTCCATGAAGATCTCTCTAAATTGTCACAGGAAAGCAATATGAGCATAGCTGAGTACTTTACCAAAGTAAAATCTATTTGGGATGAACTTGATAGTCTTACTCCTTTACCAGTTTGTGAATGCCAAGGCTGTTCTTGTTGACTCACTAAAAAGGTCTTAAAGTTGCAACAAGATTAAAGGCTAATGAGTTTCTTGATGAAGGTTGATGAGGAACAATATGCTCATATCAAAACAAATATATTGTTGTTTCCTAAATTACCGAACGTATATGTTGCATATCGAAAGTTGCAGCAAGAACAGAAGCATAAGGAGTTGTCTAAGATGAATATCTCCACTACAGACTTTATGGCTTTTAGTGCCAACAAAAGCAGTTTCTATGACAGAAATCAACACCAGAACAAACATTTTAAGCAGAATTCTTCTGGTTCTTACACCAATCCATCTGGATCTGATTCCAAATGCCACAACATGTATTTTTGTGAGCATTGTAAAATTGCTGGTCATAGTATTGAGAGGTGTTTTAAGGTGTATGGATATCCTTCTAGTTTTAAACATAAAAAATTTGCTACATGTGTTCAAGATGATGACTCTAAACTGGATAAAGAGGAATTTGGACTCACCACTGCACAACTTCAAAATCTATTGAAAAACCTAAACAAACAGAAAGACAATAACACTGATTCTGGATCCCAAGACCTTGTACTCCCTCTATTGCAGCTAGTCTTGCAGGTAAATTATGTTTTCTCTCTAAACGTATTACCTCTAATGGATAATTGATAGTGGTGCCACTGACCAAATGTGTAATTGCTTAGATTCATTCTTGTTTACTCATAAAATCCTACATTCTAAACACAGTGTTACGATTCCTAATGGGAGAAAAGTTATGGTTGATCTTTATGGTGATGTTCTTTTGATAGATGGTATAATCCTTAAAAATGTCCTCTATGTTCCAGCCTTCCAGTTCAATCTTATATCTGTTCATATAATGTGCACTGATCTGTGTAGTAGTGTGATTTTTACTAATGCTGAGTGCTTATTTCAAGACCATTCAAAGACCAGAGTTCTTGGTAGATTGTCAAATGGCCTCTAATATGTTGCTACTTACTCTTAAACATCCTCAACTACTCCTAACAACTCAGCTTGTGTTGCTACACATCCTTCCAAACAGAATACAAAAATTGTTGATCTAGTCAAATGGTGGCTTAGACTAGGTCACTTACCTTTTTCCCAAATGAAATTCTTGTTTCCTGATCTTGATGTAAATAAAGTACAAGACATTACTATGTGTACCATTTGCCCTGCTGCTAGGCAAACTAGGAAGTCTTTCCCTTCTAGTACTATCAAGACAACTCATAGTCTCCAATTAATACACATAGATGTATGGGGCCCTTACAAACATGTCACTCATGATGGTTGTAGACTTTTCTTGACTATTGTGGATGATTATGCTAGACCAACTTGGATTTATCTCATGAAGCATAAAAATCAGTCCATTTCTTTCATCAAGCAATTTTATACATATGTTGAGACACAATTTTATTGTTCTATTCAAATTATACGTAGTGATAATGCTCGTGAACTTTGTGAAGGTGATGCCTTACAATTTTATCTTCACAAAGGAATTGTCCATCAAAAATCTTGCATCAACACTCCCCAACAAAATGAAGTTGTCGAACGTAAACATCGTCACCTTTTAGAAATTTCCCGAGCATTAACTTTTCAATCCAATCTTCCCTCTCATTTTTGGGGCGAGTGCGTTAAAACTGCGGTTTACCTTATTAATCGCATTCCTTTATCTTGCATTCAAAACGTGTCTCCTTATGAACGTTTGTATGGTCATAAGCCAAATAATTCTCATTTTAAGTCTTTTGGTTGCTTGTGTTTTGTCTACACTAAAAAGCAAGAAAGATCTAAGTTCCATTCTAGAGCTCAACCTTCTGTTTTCATTGGATATGTTTTTGGTCAAAAGGCATACAAAACATTTAAGCAAGAAAGATCTAACGGCTCGTTTGGTAGGTGGTAATAAATCGTGGTAATAGGAATGAAAAACTAGTGCAATTTTGGTTAAAAAATCTCTTGACTATCTTGATGGGGATGCTTGACAACCTTCAATCATCTCATTTTGTTTATAAAATTCATTCTAATGCATTACCAATAGGAGAGGTGGTATTAGGAGGTAATGGAAATTTGTGAACAAAAAAACTTTTTGTGATCAAAGTTTCATTACCATGGGAATGACATGAAAGTTTAGATGAAAATTTACATATAAATCATTCCCATTACCACCATTTAGTACCATTAACTAAACGGACCGTAAGTTCCATTTTAACCCTTAATTGATTAATTGTTCTTAATATTTTATTGATGCTTATGGTTTTAAAATTTTTTCTATTAACTTCAATTTTACATTTTTATATTACTTATTGTCCCTAGCTACACGTTTCCAACTAACTAATAGTTATGCTCTTCTTAACATTATTTTAGTATTGTTTTAGTACTTACAGTCCTCAAGTTTTCTCTACTAAAATTATTTATTTAATAAAACCATTTAAAAGATTTTTTTAATATTTTTAAATATTTCTTGTGAGTACTAGGGATGGCAATGGGTATTGGACCCGACCCGGATCCGCGGACCCGTACCCGTTTTCACGGATCTGGGGCCAAAAAAAATAGACTCATCGGGTCCGGGTCGGGTCCAGGTCTAGTAGCAAAGTCACGGATCCGGATCCGAATCTGAGTAAAATACCCAGACCCAGACCCACGGATCTTAGGACCCGTTTTTTTTAAATATAAATCAATATTATATGTTAATTTCCCACTTCCCACTTCCCAAAATAAAGTCTGTCACATTTTCCCACTTTCCCTGATTCCCTCTCACATTTTCACTTTCCCTCTCACTAATACCCACCCTCCCAAATAATTTCAAAACTCAAAAGTCCCTCTCCCTCCCTCCCAAATACCCACACTCGAAACCCTAACAGGTGCCGCTGCTGCTGCCGCCACCACGCCGCCACCACGCTGCCGCCTCCAGTTGTCGCCTCCACGTTGCACGCCCAGTCCCACTCCCACGCCATTTTAGGTATAAAATCTTTTTTTTTCTATATCTCTTTTGATTTATGTTAATTAGTTTATGTATGTTGAGTTTAATGTTAGATTTATGTTGAGTTTAGTTGTTTTGATTGAGTATTTGAGTTATTTTTAATGTTAAATAGATTTTGATTTATGTTAAGTTAAGTAGTAGATTTATGTTGATTTGGTTTGATTGAGTTATTTTTAATGGTATATTTATGTTTAGTTTAGTAGTAGATTTATGTTGATTTAGTTTGATTGAGTTATATTTAATGATATATTTATGTTTAGTTTAATAGTAGATCAAATGGTATATTTATGTTTAGTTTAGTAGTTGATTTGTGTTAAGTTTAATTGTAGATTTGTGTTAAGTTTGATGGTAGGTTTGTGTTAAGTTTGATGGTAGATTTGTTTTAAGTTAAATTGTAGATTTGTGTTAATTTCCCACTTCCCACTTCCCAAAATTGTAGATTTGTGTTAATTTTAATGGTAGATTTATGTTGATTTGTTTTTATTGATGACTAGTAAATGGAGAATCAAAATGATGGTGGTTCTAGTCAACCTACTGAGCATCATATTCATGAATCATAAGGGAGTAGTGGAACTTCACATCTTCTTAAACATGCTAAAAAAACATGTACAAGTAGACATTTAAACCTTCCACCTAATCAATCACAATTAAAAGTCAAAAGAGAAATCGATGGATCTACTTATTTAGCAGTTAATGAAAAGCCAAAGAAAGTGGTTTTTGATCAAGAAGTATCAAGGAAAGAATTGATGAAAATGGTGGTAATGCATGAGTATCCTTTATCAATGGTTGACCACATTGGTTTTAGAAGCTTTGTGAGGAGTTTAAATGACAACTTTAAGATGATTTCGAGGAACACATTGAAAAATGATGTGATGAAAACGTACAACACCGAGAAGAGCTCTCTTAAAGTCTTGTTGGAGCATAATGTGGGTAGAATTGCAATAACAACTGACATGTGGACCGCCTCTACTCAAAAAAAAGGGTATATGGCTGTGACGTCACATTTCATTGATGAAGAATGGGTTTTACATAATAGAACTCTAAGGTAATTTCTTTTCCTATAATCTAAATTTCATTCTATTGAATTTTTTAATTATTTATGTGAATTTTGTTTAAACTTGAATCCATGTTGTGTGTGTATTTTGTTTAGGTTTTGTTATGTTCCATATCCACATAACAAAGGGGTTCTTGCCAAGATATTATTGGATTGTTTTTCTCAATTCACATTGGAAAATAAAATCTCTTCTATTGTTGTTGATAATGCTACCACAAATGATGCAATGATGAATGTCTTGATGGATAAATTAGAAACTAGTTCTTTAATGTTGGGTGGAGATTTTTTGCATATGAGGTGTAGTGCTCACATTCTTAACTTGATTGTAAGAGATGGTTTAGATGTTATTAATTCTGCTATTTGTAAAGTTCGAGATTGTGTTGCATTTTGGATGTCTACTCCTAAAAGAATTGAAAAGTTTGAGGAAGCTTGTCGCCTTTTGAATGTGACTAAACCTAGAAGGGTGAGTCTTGATTGTAAAACTAGGTGGAACTCCACATATGATTTGCTTGACACTTGTTTGTCGTTTAAAGAAGTGTTTAATAAGTTGAAACGTCTACATAGAAGGTTGAATTTTGATGTGCCTAGTGATCATGATTGGCAAATGGCTACTCTTGTTTGTCAAAAGTTGGAAATATTCTATAAGGCAACTAAGGTTTTTTCTGGTAGAAAGCATCCCACTTCAAATTTGTATTTTCGAAATGTTTGTGAGATTAACTTGCATTAAATAAGTGGACTCATGACAATTGTGAGATTATTAGAAAAATGACTGAGAAAATGGTTGAAAAGTTTGACAAATATTGGGATCATATTAATGAGCTTTTAGCCATTGCGGGCATTTTAGATCCAAGAAATAAGATGGATTGTGTGATGCATTATTTTAAGAAATTCTATGGAGATGATGCCAATGCTAGAGTGGAGAGAGTAAGAAGAACTCTTAATAATCTTTTTGAGGAGTATAAGGGTAAATGTAATGTGAATGAAACTCCACCATTGGAAACACAAATTGAGGATCTTGATGATGAGGATGATTTTGCTAGGACTAAGAGACAAAAAATTGATTATGTGCCGGTTAAAAGTGAAATTGAACAATACTTAGAGAGTCGTACTTTGCCGGAGAGTAATGATTTTGATATACTCGCATGGTGGAAAAGAGACCAAAGCTTCCCAACTTTAAGAAATATTGCCAAAGACATTCTTGCAATTCCTGTTTCATCAGTTGCTTCGGAAAGTGCTTTTAGCACGGGTGGAAGGGTAGTTAGTGCTCACCGTTCTAGGCTTCATTCTCAAACAGTGGAGGCTTTGATATGCTTGCAAAATTGGATGGTCGATGATGTCAAAGGTAATTTTATACTAATTTGCACATTTAGTCTATTATTTTACTAACTAATGTAATTCTATATTTTGTTATTGAAGATAATTTTGAAGGAACATATGCTTGTTCAACTATAAACGAAGATGGTGAAGATGCGGAAACAATGGACATTCTTGATATGGTATTCATTTTGCGTTATAAATTTATAATTTTATATTTAAATTTTTAAAAATAGTATTAGTATCTATTTAATGAGTTTTTTTGGTTTGTAGGATCTTGATGATGTTAGTGTTGACGAATTTTGATCGACTTGAAGATTTGATGACTTGAAGATTGATCGACTTATTATGTATTTATGAATGAAACATTATGTATCGGCTATATTTATTTTTGTTCGTTGGACTTGGATATTTTGATAACAATTTGTAGTTGTATAATATTTTTTTTAAGTACTAGATTGTTCGTTGGACTTGAAGATTGATCGACTTATTATGTAATTAAGTATTTATTATCATTAGTCTATGAATAGCATCATCGCAATCTCAAAACGATTCGAAAATACACCAAAAAGGGCAAAAACAAGCAGGACCCGTTTTGGACCCGGATCCGGTACTGGATCCGCAGTATCCACGGACCCGGATCTGGGTCCTGTAAAACTAGACCCGCGGGTCCGGGTCCGGATCCGAATCTGGACCCAGTGTATGAAAACGGATCTGGATCCGGGTCCACCTAGACCCGGCCCAGATCCGACCCGTTGCCATCCCTAGTGAGTACATTGTAATATGTTTAAAGAAAGTTAAGTGATCAAGTGGATTGTAGTATTTTCAAATAATTTTTGAATATGGGCTAAAAGGCTAAAACATTGTATTTAAAAGGGAAATTCCACATGGTAGCATCCAGTTTTGATGAAATGCCAGTGGTAGCACCTTTTTAAGAAAATTCAAATGGTAGCATCTAGTTCATGCACTATCTAATTACCGTAGCATTTTCCGTTAAGTACTTGTTAAATTCCGTTAAGTTCATCATTTTGTAAGTTTTTTTCCACATGGTAGCATCCAGTTTTTGTTAATTTACCATTTTAACTTTTAATTCACTATTTTAATATGTTTAATTCACTGTTTAATTCATTAACGTTCATAAATATTTAATAATTTCATTGAAAAATTATAAGAAACTATCTAATCGGGTCGAAACAAGTACTTATTCGCCTATTTTTCGATACTTAAACCGAAAAAGATATTTAACATCATTTTTACCTGTCGTAACGATTTTTTTCAAAAAACGGATGTTGCAAATACCCTTATGGGGTAACTCTTTTGAAAGTTCGGTCGAAACAAGTACTTATACGCCTATTTTCAGATACGTAAGTCAAAAATGATATTTGACGTCATTTTTACCCATCATAACAAATTTTGAAACAACAGACGTGGCTACTATCCTGATGGGATAACTCTTTCGAAAATTCGATCGAAACAAGTACTTATTCGAAAGAGTACTTGTTTTGACCGATGAATTAAACATTAAAATGGTGAATTAAATGTTAAATTTATTTTTTCGTATAATTATTCAACAGTTATAATTTTTTTCAATAAAATTATTCAACATTTATGAGCGTTAAGGTGTTCAAAACAGATCCGATGACCAGATAGACACCCGACTTTATAACCGAACTCGATTTGACCCGACTTAAAAATGGATCTACAATTATGTAAAAACCAATGTGAACACAAAACCCGATTTTGAACCGACCCGAAACACCTGACCCAAAATCAACCTGATGACCCGAATGAACACTTCTAGCGTTAATGATTAAACGGTGAATTAAACATTAAAATGGTGAATTAAAAGTTAAAATGGTAAATAAACAAATATTGGATGCTACCATGTGGGAAAAAACTAACAAAATGATGAACTTAACGGAATTTAACAAGAATTTAACGGAAAATGCTACGGCAATTAGATAGTGCATAAATTGAATGCTACCATGTGGAATTTTCTTAAAAAAGTGCTACAATTGGCATTTCATTAAAACTTGATGCTACCATGTGGAATTTCTATATTTCTTTTAAAATGATTTATCTTTCTACAAAATATTGAAGAAAAAGAATAAACAAATGAAAATGTGTATTAATGTAAATCATCGAAACAATTAAACAAATCATAAATGGAATCAACAATCAACACAAGATCAGCCCAATTTTACTGGGCCAATGTCCACTTATTCTACAGTACTCCCTCTTACACTTGAGATCAACCCAATTTTTGGTTTAGTTTACCTCATTTGTTTTTTTCAAAAACTTGCAAGCGACCGTCTCATCTTGAGATTGTTCATAACTTTATATGGGTCGGTCTAATAGCCAAACTAAAAAATAAAAATCGTTTAAATTCTAGAAAGTACGGAATAAAAATTTAATTTTAACCTTAAAAATATTAATTTTGAAAGACATCAATTTCAATTTAAAGTAAACATTAAATAGATCAATTAAAATAAAAAGATTCATTTTTAATCTAATAGTGATTAGTTTTTAAATTATGATGAGTTTTTAAATTAAATTGATCAAAATCTACATACTAATTTATAATTTTTAATAAATCAATTATTTTATAGTTTTGATGTTAAATTGATCAAGTCGTTTTACTCTACATATAGGTTTGTTTACTCATAATCAATCGACTATTAACATTTTACCATTGTTAAATACTTCCTCTATTCTGTTTTAGTTGCACCACACCCCTTTGGCACAAGAATTAAGGCATGTCAAATCATGCAATTAAAAAAAATAATGTTATTTAAATAAAGTTAGTTGAAAGATGAAATTAATAAATAAAGATTAATTATAAATAATGGAAGGTAGGCATTGGTTGTGGGTATATTAAATGATTAATGGGATGATATATGATTGATGGTGATATGTGGGGTAGGAATAAAGTGATAATAAAATAAGATTATTTTTTGCCAAATATAGTAATGGTGCAAGTATTGTAAAATGGACAAATAAGGTAAGTGTTGCAAGTATTTTGGAACGGAGGAAGTATGTTTCTAGATAACATGATCATGATACAAGTAATTATCAAGTTTTTTCCAACTATTTTCTCTCATACCCTCTAATGAACCCCTGTTGTTAGACTCTTTTTGTTAAGATAAACAATCCAAATGTAAGTTGTCTAATTCACATCCTACATCTGAATTTACAAAATCATTGATGCCATGTTTGGGAATAGGGATTTCATTTGGAAATTTGAAATTGGCTCAAATTTATTATTTGACAAATAAAAAATTTTCAAATTTGGATTTGAATCAAATCCACTATGGTTATAAAAGTATTTAAAAATGAAAATTTGAGAATGACTTCTCAAACCTTGTCATTCTCAAATTTTTAATTAATGAATCCATTATTAAAATCTACAATTCGAAATGAAATGTACGTTCCTAAACGCAACCTAAAAGAATTGAACAATTTCAGATACAAGTTGAACAATATAATTCTACTATTAAACATTGTATATTAGAGAAAATATGTGAATGTTAAGTGTATAAAGTTATTCTATAGAAATTAGTCTAAACTATGAAATACAAATTGACAATTCATGTTTTATGATCTAAATCCATTGTAAACTTACAATATTCAATTTTATCAATTTAAATATTCCAATTTATAACTAATATTCAATATTGTACGTTTTTTATTCAAATTGTACAGCATAATATGATACTTGAATAAAGTATGATAGAATACAAATAAGTATTCAAATTGTAGATGCATAGAATTTATATAAAATTGAATATGTTAATAGTAAAATTATGAGATATATAGAATTTATATACAATTTTGCCTTTAAAGTCACTAAATGCACAGTAATAAAAACTTACTGAAGACTCTAAGAATTAAATTGAACAATAAAAAACACAATTGAAGATTAATGGTTTTGCGACATACTTGTATGGATTTGGTGAATTGTGTGATTGTCTTCTTCAATTTCAACTCTTCAAAAAAGAGGTAATTCATTTTGATTTCGGGTATGAAACAAAGTGTTTTGGGTTTTAATTCTGTGTTGTATTTACTCATAAAAGATGAACATATATATATATATATATATATATATATATATATATATATATATATATATATATATATATATATATATATATATATATATATATATATATATATATATATATATATATATATATATATATATATATATATACAGAGGGATTTCTAGGGTTATTGAAAATAACCTACGACAAATATATAAACTTCCTATAATACAAAGATATACGGTATAAAATATAAAATCAGAATAATTCTATATTCTAACACTACCCCTCAAGTTGAGTCGTCGGATCTCCGATGCCCAACTTGCTCAAAACGTCATCGAACCACTGAGCCCCAACTGCTTTAGTAAGAATATCTGCAAGCCAATCTTCTGATTTCACATGAGGAAGTTTGATGATGTCATTCTCAAGATTTTCCTTTATAAAATGTCGATCAACATCTACATGCTTCGTCCTGTCATGCTGTACTGGATTTTCTGAGATGTTGATCGCAGCTCGATTATCACAATATAGCTCACAACTTCCCTTTGGAGGAAAACCAAGATCTGTAAGTAGCTTCCTGAGCCAAAGTACTTCCTTAATTCCCTTTGCAACTCCTCTAAACTCAGCTTCTGCACTCGATAAGGCAACAACTTTCTGTTTCTTGCTTCTCCAAGTTATCATGTTTCCTCCCACAAGAGTGAAGTATCCAGATGTCGATTTCCTCTCACCTCGATCACCTGCCCAATCTGCATCAGTATAAGCCATAAGCCTTAGGTGCCCATTCTTCCTGTAGAATACTCCTCTGTTAGAATTCCCCTTTAAGTATCTGAGAATCCGAAAGACTGCTTCCATGTGCTTAATCTGAGGTTTGTGCATGAACCGGCTAACCACTCCCACTGCATATGCGATATCTGGGCGTGTGTGAGCTAGATAGATAAGCTTCCCTACTAGCCTCTCGTACTGTTCACGATCAGCTAACTCTCCATCTTCAAGTATCTGTAGCCCATGATTCACCACAATTGGAGTATCCACTGGTTTACAATCTACCATTCCTGTTTCCGCTAACAAGTCCAGGACATATTTTTTTCTGTGATATAAATATGCCCTTGTTCGACCTTAGAACCTCAATCCCAAGAAAGTATTTGAGTCTGCCCTGATCTTTCATCTCGAACACCTGGAACAGTCTCTGTTTGAGCTTCTCAATTTCTGCACTATCATCACCTGTAATTATCATATCATCAACATAAATTATCAAACAAGTTATCTTTCCTGTTCTCTTCCTCAAAAACAAGGTATGATCAGAATGACTCTGTTTATATTCAAATCTCTTCATAGCTTCAGTGAATCTCCCAAACCAAGCTCTGGGGGACTGTTTCAACCCATATAATGCTTTCCGTAGTCTGCACCCTTCTCCCTTGGAGAACTCTGAAGTGAATCCTGGTGGAGCTTCCATGTATACCTCTTCCTGTAACTCTCCATGCAGAAATGCATTTTTCACATCGAGCTAAAGAAGCGGCCAGTCAAGATTTGCAGTTATACTGAACAGAACTCGAATGGTGTCAAGCTTTGCTACCGGTGAGAAGGTCTCCGAGTAATCAATCCCATAGGTCTATGTGTACCCTTTCGTAACTAACCGAGCTTTATACCTTTCGATCGTTCCATCTGCTTTATATTTGATAGTAAAGACTCATTTGCAGCCCGCTTCTTCTCAGGTAGATTACACTTCTCCCAAGTTCCATTCTTCTTGAGAGCCTTTATTTCCTCCTCCATCGCCTTTCTCCACTGATCACTCATCAAAGCCTCATCCACTATTGCAGGAATCTGTGAACTGTATAAAGCAGCATTAAAGGCTAAAGCACTCCGAGCTAAGTTCCCTTGACCATCTGAGCCAACTGGGTATCTAGAGCGCTTAGCCTCAAACTCCAGATCATATCTCTTCGGGGGAACTCCCCTTGTGGATCTAGGTGGGAGAGTATATTGTCTCTCCTCATGAGTGACTGTCTCCAGATGTTCCCCCGTAACCTCAGGCTGATTATCACAAACATTATCAACAAGAATAGTATCGGTATGAGGACTAAACTGATGATCAGACAGGACTTGAGGTGGAGGTGAAGGTGGACGACTCTTTGGACTAGGAGACTCAGCGGTATCGCCTACTTGTTCTTTCGGGTCTGAGTCATACACAATTGGACTGATTAACCATCTAAGATCGTCAACAGAACTCTCCCCTTGACATCGAGGATGGTGATAGTAGTATTCACCCTCGATAAAGTCACACTCCATAGTAGTATAAATCCTCCGAGTATGTGGATCATAACACCTGTAACCATTCTGATTTCTACCGTACCCCACAAAAACAAATTTGCCTGCTCTAGGTTCAAACTTATTACGCACTCGCTTTTGATGATGGATAAACACAGTACAGCCAAAGGTTCTGGGTGGAAGGGAATGAGAAGATGGTAAAGGGTGGAAAGTTTGTAGTGTGTCGAGGGGTGTGCGAAAGTCTAGGCTTTTTGTGGGTAGACGGTTTGTGAGGTAATTAGCGGTGGCAATGGCTTCTGGCCAAAGGTGAGTAGGTGTATGGGATTCGTGCATGATAGCCCAGGTCATGTCAAGAAGGGTTCGGTTCTTTCTTTCAGCTACTCCATTTTGCTGGGGTGTGTCGGGACAAGTAGTTTGGTGAATTAGACCTTTCAATGTAAAGAATTGATGCATGTTAGAGTTGACAATTTCTCTACCATTTTCGGATCTAAGGATACAAGGTCGGGTCTGAAACTAGGTGCAAATCATATTATAGAACTCAACCAACACCTTATAAACTTCAGACTTATGTTTCAAAAAATATATCCAACTCATACGAGTGCAATCATCAATAAACACAATATAATATAAATATCCACACATGCGAACAACAGGAGCAGGTCCCCAAACATCAGAATGAATCATCAAAAAAGGAACATCAATTTTATTTAAACTACTAGGATAGGAATGTTTGTGACTTTTTGCCAAAATACAAGTTTCACACTTAAAGTTCTGTTTATTCTTAACTAAAGTAGGAAAAAGTTTCTCTAGATACCCTATAGAAGGATGCCCAAGCCTACGATGCCAAGTCCATAATTGTGTTTCCTCCGACCCATGAACAAGCCCTGCATTGTGTAACACCCCATAAATTTTAATATTATTTATTAATAATTTAAATCGGGATAAAATAATAATAATAATAATAATTTTCTTTATAGATTATTATTAAACATCGGAAATTTAATATTTTGACCTACAAGTATGTAGTAACAAAGCGATGAATACGTTTAATTATAAGGGGAAACATTAGTTAATTAAAACCGAGTAAAAATAAAATTTATAATAGTCATGATAGTTTCGTTCTTAAACTTGAGTCAAGCGGAATTGCACTTTCAACTTTCGGGTTAAAATTTATGGGCCTCATGAGTAGTATAGCCCAAAGAATTTGTGGGTTAGGGTTTTAAAATTTTAAATTAAAACCCCTTATTTTGAAAGAGTGAGCCGTCATTACTAGTCTTTCTCCATTCCTTCTCATCTCCTTCTTCCCTCTCTTTTTCACTCTCTCACTCTAGACCACCACCAGACACCTGCTGCCTCCTTCCTCCACCGTGAACGGCCTCACAGCAGACCCGAGCAGCCGCTGCTCCTCCCTCCGCCGGCTGCACCTTCTGTCCGCCGCCAGCAGGCACGGCCAACAGCCGGCTGTGGCCTTGCCACCACCTCAAAGACCCTACTTCTTCTTCCCCTCTTTGTGAGCCATCTAAACTCCACTTTAATGTTTGTTTTTTTTTTTAATTTCAAGTTGTTATATGAATGTTGATGAGATTATTGATTGAATGGTGGTTTTATTTTGCTCAAAATTAAATTGGGGAAAGAGTTTGGGATATGAGTTTGAAATAGATGAGTTAGGTTTTATATTAAGATGAATATAAGAGTAGTATCTTGGGTAAATTCATGAAATTTAGCTTAAATTAAGTTTATATTGATATAATTTAAAGTAAGTAGATATTAGAAAGTGTAATTTGAACTTGAACTAGTTAGGGATGGATGAATATAAAAGTAGTATGTACTACTTTTGTGAATTGGATGGGGTCTTATTGATTTGAAATCTTGTGGAAGCCTTGCTTATGTGACATGGTTGATGAATGGTGGCTAGTTATTGTTTATATGACTTGGTGTGACTAGTATTATTATTAATAACCATAGTTGTAGAGTAAGTGATAATAATAATTACTAAGAAAAAAATTAAGGTCGCGATTATTATTAATGAAAGTATGGTCATGATTATAGTCGTTTTGTGAGGTGGTTAGTTTTGAGCTTGGGTGCTATATTGATATGCTTAATTGTGATGCTAAAGTATACGACTTTGGCCCAAGTTATAGGATCGTTATTAATTCGTCAAGTTACAAATTAAATTTATTCTTAATCGTCTAACTCTGAAAGCCTTGGAAAAATAATAAATCACTACCACCATGAGTGATATGTTTATTATTAAGTGTAATGTCACACATTACGTGTTCTTAAAGTTTCCGATGAATGGTTTGACTATAACGCAGAAGCGTATGGTTGTGCCCCTTTCTTTTAAACATATCTTGATACAAACTTGACTAGAATATAACGTTATAGTTTGATGGGAATTGATGACGTTATTCATGGGTGAACATGAGTTGAATTTATTGCATGAGTGCGTTTGAAACGCATATTCGCTTGAATCGAAATTTGTTTGACTAATAACATAGTGTAAGAAGTCAGTGCTTCTTAAATGATGTGAAGTAGGCTTATTAGTCTTACTTTTAACGTGTATAGGTGCCCGGTTCATAAGAGGGGCTTAAGAACCTCCTTCGAAGTGACTTTTGCGACTTATTATCTTGCAGTTACAGGTAAGTACACGCAGTAGCTAATTCCTGTATCTTGAATATGTTTTCTCTGCGTAACAATATTATATGAGCTATGTTGGATATGGTTGGCTATTAAATATTATTAAGTTAGTGCTACAAGTGGGAATCAGTCGTAGAGATAGTAGAGGATGAGTTCAGATATCGCAAGATTAGAATGTTGGATTGTATGAGATTGGAATGGGAATGAGTCCCCTTATTTGATGAGATATTAAGTTGGATATTTACTGTGACTCCACTGGATTGGTACCCCAGATGGATTAGTTCCCGGAGGCATTGACCGTCTATATATGGTCGCTGTACGGGGGTATGATCATACTTTGCCATTGGGCGCCGGCATGGCCGTCACCGTCCTTGGCTGAGGTGTTGCCATGTGGGTCTTGCAAACCCCAATATGGTGGCCTCTAGTCACATAAGAAGATATATAAGAGCAATTGAAGAGATAGAAGACGGTGAAGATATTGAGAAGTATATTGAATTGAGAAATAGATGGAGTAGAGGTTTACACGTTTGGATACCTTCCTCACCTTGCTTTGTCGAATTGTTTGTTGGTTACGTATGCATAATTTATTGTTAGTTACTGACGTGTACTGTTTGTTTCCTTGTTTATGGCTTGTCTTTGATGGCCCTGCTATGACACGTTGGTCTATGACTTTACGTTGAGCAGTAGGGGTATCATAGATAACACTTGCAGGTTTTTTGGAGTTTATTTGCATTGCATACGGGGGGATTGAGTGAGAATCTTGACACGTGCCATGTTCTAACTAATTTTGACGCCTCACGTGTTTTGAATTGTAATTGAGTATGTTTTTGGTTTGAGGCGTGCCCTCCTTTTGATGTAATTTGTTCCGCTGCAAAGATTTATTTCGTTTTATATTTCGTTTTATATTTCGTTAGTGTCTTGAATGACTGGTATAGCTGGTTACGTTTTTGGAAAACCCTAGTGTTTACATGGGAACCACGATCCATGCTTAGCATGTCGACAGAGGTTTTGGCGATGATCATTCCGCCGTGATTTTTGTTACAAGGCTATTAATGCCTCTTCTCGTGATGGTTTATTGTCTGTTTGATCCTTTAGGCGCGTTGAAATTCAAGGCAGATGCTGTCGAAATTTCCGTAGAATTTTGTTTGAAAGTTTTTCTAAAACCTCATTAATCAAACTTAAACATTATCTTTTTTCTTTATTTTAAATTATTTTAAACGTAACACCCGAATTTCCTCCGTTCTCTTCCGGTTTTGGTGCCGTTCAGAGGGTCGGAAATTCAGGGGTGTTACACATTGCCTTTTTGATCTCTTCCTCCAAGTAGTACAGTCCATCACGTTCAATACCACGCCCAATATTTTGCCCTGTCCGAGCATCCTGCACAATACAAAACCCAGATTTCATCACGACCGTACAATTAAGATCCTTCGTAAGCTGACTCACAGACAACAGTTTATAAGATAAGTCAGGCACAAACAAACAATTATTTAAAGTGAGTTGTGAATTAAACTGAATTTTTCCGGCACCTCCCACTTTAATTTTTTCGCCATTAGCGGTTTTTATCACAGTTTTAACGGTTTGTCCCGACTTTTAAAATCATTTAAATCATATGACATGGTGTCCGTAGCTTTGCAATCGAAGATCAATCCTCCTCGAAATAAAGATAAAGCAGTACCAAAATTAAGAGGTGGGTCCTCTTTACTTTGGGATGGCACATGACCTCCCTCCTTTAAATAAGAAGGAGTAGTACCCTTCCCATTCCTCAAAACCCTACGGCCCATCTCCTGTGCGCTGTTTTGTGAGAGATTTTCTCTCTCTTCATTACCTGGGTTCATGTTTGTTGTACTGTGCAAAGCTTCACCTTCCATGTCTGCCTCCTGATACTCGCCATTAGAGCTTATTCCAATGGCTGCTCTTCCACTTCGATTCTCTGTAAAACCTTGAGACTCCTTGGTGCCCTTTTTCTTTGTGTCCGGACACCACTCAGGGTAGCCAATCAGTTTAAAACACTCGGCCATAGTGCGTTTAGTACCACCACAGTGCGAGCATCTGAGATGGGTCTTGTCTTTGAATTTCCGGTAAGGCTTTCCTTTGGCAGCATAGCTTCTTCCCATGCCCGATGATTCGATTTCTGATGAGGGCTCCCATCTCATGATGCCACGCCTCATCATCTCACGCCTAATTCTTGCATAGGCCTCTTCAACAGTGGGAAGAGGTTCAAGAAGGAGTAAGTCCCTTCGATCTTTGTCATATGTCTCATCGATCCCTGCAAGAAATTGATACAATCGATTGTTTTGAACAATTTGATTGTAAATGATAATGTCCTCTGGATCTTGCATGGGATTAGGTTGTCTCCGATCTATTTCTTTCCATAGAGAAAGAAGGTTGCCATAATATGTCTCGAGGGAGTCATTTCCCTGTTGGATCTTGTTTGTTCTTACGGTGAGATCAAATATCTGTAAACCATCCCTCCCACTACTATAAAGAGTTTGAATTCCTAGCCATAAGGCCTTGGCAATGGGAAAATCAAGGAATTGATTTACTAAATCAGCATCTATATTCTCCAAAATCCACGAGATGACAATCGAGTCAAATCGTGTCCATCGGTTGTACTCTGGATCGTCTTTGGCCGGTGGATCGGCCATGTTGTGTTTGAGCCGTTCACGGCCTTTGAGGGCCAGCTGCATCAGCCTGGACCATTTTGTGTAGTTCGAGTTGTTCAGTTTCTCGGTCAGGATAGGGGTTTGGATGCTAATTGCTAGTTCAGTTGGTTCAGTGGGCTGTTTATTGGTGCTTAACTGTGTAATGAGTTGCAATAGCTGTCCCATTGTTACCGGTTTTTCATTAGCAATGGTTTTCGATTCATCCTCCATTTTCGGTTTTTTGATCTTGTCTAAAGGTAAGGGTCGGTATATGATGAAACAGCAAAAACGATTCAGAATCGTTGCTGCTCTGATACCATGATTTCGGGTATGAAACAAAGTGTTTTGTTTTAATTCTGTGTTGTATTTACTCATAAAAGATGAACATATATACACAGAGGGATTTCTAGGGTTACTAAAAATAACTTACGACAAATATGTAAACTTCCTATAATACAAAGATATACGGTATAAAATATAAAATCAAAATAATTCTATATTCTAACACATTTCCATGTCGAATTCATTCATTAAATCCTCCATTTTTGATGCCAATGAAACTGAAAATATTGATTAAGAAGTTTAAAAATGAAAATGACGATGTTCTTGATAGTGTTCTTGGAGAATTGATTGAGCAAATGTTTTTTGGTTTCTTTCCTAATTATATTGTCGATGTTCCATTTTGGCGCAATAATAAAAATTTGCGAGAATAGGTTTTCAATTATGGTAGTTATTCTCTTCTTTATTTTTTTATATTTTAATTGATAATTGATAATGGGCTAGATTAAAATGGGTCGTCTCATATTAAGACCGTCTCTTGCAAGAGTGACTGATCCTACTATATCTTGGATACCAGCTAGCATGCATTAGATAATTGGTACCTGAAGGTTGATAGGAGATTAAATATTCTCCGGGGGTGATTAGATAGTTGGCCCGGTGAAAATTTTTCATTGACTGTTAACTCAAGAGTTTGTGACACGCTTCAAACAATTTTCTAGAATCTGTTTTTACGACGAATTTTTTCTAAATATAAATAGAGATAAAAAACACATGAATGAACGAAAAAAAGAAAAAAAATTAATAAAAAACATTCTAAAAAAACCGGGTATCCGGATCTGATTAGGATTAAATCGGGTATCCGAAATCCAGGAACTCGGTTGAATCTGGGTCGGAACCGAATCACATTTTTTGGTATCCGAAAAACCGGATACCTGATATCCGATTTTGAACACCCCTAGCTTAAACTACAGTTGGAGAATAGTTATGTCCGACCAATTGTTTCAACATGAAGCGCTTGTAACACCACACCCCTCGGACCGCCGGTGACTAGTCATATAGACTGTAGAATAGCCCCATAAGCCAACACAAGTCTTTCCAGTTCACTTTGGCCTTTCTCGTGTGCACCTAGGAAAACTTCCCATGAGGTCACGCATCCTAATCTTGCTTTCCACCAAGCACGCTTAATTGTGGAGTTCTTAGCAAATGGACTCCCAATGAGAAGAAGATGCACCATGTTTATATGAGTTTTTAGTAAGCACGCTTGTATGTGACCTATATAATGCACCGCATAAAGTCTCTGACGTATACTGATTTATGATTTTTGGAACATGCAATGATGTTGCCATTCGACAATTAGTAGGTTGATTGCAAGGGGGATTGGACGAGTGAAAAGTGAACACTAGAACCTGTAATTGAGCAATCTGATGTGTTTACATTATAGATATTAATTGGTTTTTTATGAAGCCAGAAGGTTCTCGAGTTGTAAACTCTTTAGACATCCGCTGACTTTTACTATTATTAATGTCATTTATTTATATCGTTGTCACTAGATCGTCATTGGTCATAGAATCCGATTTAACTTATAATGTCCGATGTGTAACCCAGAATTCATATTTACATGTGAATATTCGATTCACTTCAACTCGGACTATTATAATATTTATTTTTAAGTTATTGTTAAGGGTCAAGCTTATGTTGTAAAATGTAGGCTTGCGGGTAGTTGCATGAATCACTTTTTCTAATGATCTTTTATGAGCCGAGGGACTCTTTGGTTGCACCCTCCTTTATGAGTATATATGGTTGTATTCCTTCCCTCACTAGATCCTGATATCAAAATTCCTATAAGCAAGATAAAGTGGATATGATGATCATTATAAGATATTTTTGCATTGCATAATTAACTAATTAATAACTTTTAAAGAAGCATATAACTAGGTAATTAATAATCAGCTGGTCTTGGTCGAGACCGTCTCAAATGGAGACAAAGGGTGGGCCGGCCCAATTCGCGTCCCTTACATGCTTTCTCTCTCTTTTTTCATCTTCTGAGCATTTTTCAATTCTAATCTTAAAGATATCAATTTTGACCTTAAAAGATATCAATTTCATTTTAAAGTAGTACTTAAACATAACAATTAAAGTAAAAGTTTCTATTTGAACGTATAAGTGATCAATTTTGATGTTAAAGTGATCAATTTCTACCTAATATATGATTATGCTTCAAAATTTAGAACGAAGTTGTATAAAATGGCGTTATTCTATCATTCTATGGATGAATTTCAAACAACAAATGAATAGTCAATAAAACTATCAATAATTAAATTTGAACTAAATGTTATATAATATATCTATACAATTTGAATACTTATTTTTAAAACGATAATTGAATATTAGAAGTTCAAAATTGAGTTAGATTATAAAGTATCATTGTCAAATAATATGTCATAATTTAATTATAAATTTATTCAATTTGAACTAAAACTTATACAATATCTTTATAGACTTTGAAATACTTATTTTGAAAACGATAATTGAAGCTTATACGTTCAGAATTGAGTTAGATCATAAAAGATCAAATACTTGGGTAGAATTTGATCAGTTTACGCCACAATTGATCACTTATAGGTTCAAATTGAAATTTTTACTTTAATTGATATGTTTAAGTACTACTTTACATTGAAATTGATATCTTTAAGGTCAAAATTGATACCTTTAAGAACGAAATTGAAAATTTTCCAAAAAAATTAAAAAAAAAAAAGAAATTTGGAGGGCAATTGTGTGCGTGTAGTACACGCGTCTAATAATAGGTTGGTCCAGATCTCATCTTAGAATAGGACGGTCACATCCAAGTTTTTGTGACTAATAATATGTAGCTTATTACTTCTTTAGTCATATTAGATTTGAAATTAATATTTATGGGAGAAATAAAAGTTTAATAATAAATACAAGGTAATTAGAGACAAAATCAACATTATAATTGTTCTTAAAGTCAAGAAATAACTTTAAAGTTATGAAAAATAAGAATGGATAATTAGTCCACTCATTTTGGGTTAAATAATTACACTTGTGAGATGGAGTATAACTATTTCCATTCTCCCCTAAAATAAGATCATAATTATAATTTTTTTTCCTTCTCTTTATTATACCTTTGTATAATTCTTTTTACATTTCTCTTTTAAATTCACCTCTTTTTAACTTTATTTTCATGGTTTACTGTTTATTTTTCTTTTAAATATTTACTACGATAAAAACATGTACGTCATTAGTCTTATTGAATATCCTACATTTACTTGAAAACAAAATTTTTACATTAAAAATGTGAATGTAATGTGGGAAAGAGTGATACCCAAAATCCAAATCATAAGACTCCATAAATTGAGACAAAATCTCACCAAATTTAAGACACCTCGTGAGCAAGATTATAACTTTATTTAGGTTGAAAATAGTAATTATAAGATAATTAATCATTAAACAATAATAATTTTAAAATTAATACTTAAAATTAGAATAAATTAAGTATTTCAAGTGGAATACAAATGTATCATCCCAACAAAGGCGTATACAAACATGCCAACTAATTATGTTAGCATATATGCTTTAAAAAAAGGTTATATTTAATTCAACTTAAAAAGACTTAATCAAATAAAAAATAACACCCATGAACTCTAATCCTTTGAATTCTTCAAATAGACAATGAATTCATGTTAATTGGACAAAAAAGTTAGAAAAATTCCAATTCAAAAACATCACTTTCAAGCATATTATCTCTCAAATAAACAATAAAAATCGAATTAAATACATAAATCTGCATGGCATCGAGTATCCTAGTACGTAGAATAAAACCCATATTTAAAAACATGAAATTGTTCCAATTATGACCACATACAACACCTACGAATTAAATATCATATCAGGAAAATACCTTAAAAATACAGTTCATAAGTAATATAAAATAGTTCCGTACAATCATACTCTCATAGTTAAGCTGAGCTTGAACTGAAACAGTATGAAATAATCTCAATTGTATTTGAAAAAGTCAAACCAAAGAGTTTGATGTTGAATCAATCCATGATGTTGTTCAAAAACATTAATTTAGTTGTAAAAATGAAATGGACAATGGAAGTTGATAAGTTGGATGAAAGAAATGACAAAATTGAAGCGAGAAAATGTGGGATTTTGGGGGTTCAATAATCAAACATAATGTACGGTGGTTTAAGAATATACTCGCTAAGATCCGGACCTTCTTTGGTATTTTCAAAAGTGATGCTAAATCATATGCTCGTTTTGCTTGCTTTTTCATCATTGCTTTTTTTTTTTCAATTTTTGGATATATTGTATAATATGGTATTTTGCCCGTAAAATTAGAATAATAGTTGGATTATTCACAAACATAGCACATGGGTAAATGTTACTAAATTATTACAAAATAATTTAATGGTGAAATTATTCATAACCTACGAGCAAAATATTGAATTATAAAAACATTGACTGACTAAAATGAAAAATGACACAAATATTTTAGTTTTTCTATCAAATTAAAAAAACTAAATGGAATAATAAGAAAATAATATTTACTCTACTCCCTGTATTCTAACATATTGTAACAATTCATCTTTACACGCCTATTAAGAAATGATAAAGGTAAATAAAGTATAAGTCTTGTATAGACTTAGTTCATACTATTTTAGCGTGTACCAAACTAATAATAGCAAATATTTCTCAATAATTATACTTGATTACACTCATCCATTCTCTTATTATTTTCCTTTCAACAAAAAATTCTCTTCTTATTTTGACTATCTTTTGTTTTAAAGAATTTTTGTTAATCTTTTTCTAAAATAATTTTTCAAACTTTATTAATAGAACTTTAAGGAAAATTTTTTAGAAATAATACAACTTTTACTTATTATTAGTTACTCCTTCCAATTTACCACTAAGTTCTCATTTGTTTTAGCACTCTATTCAATGCACTTATTCAATCGTTAATATCTCTAATTGTGCATAATTAAAAATTATGAAAAGTTGATATAAATAATCCTTACATTGAGACGAATCAAACAAGATCCCTCTTGACTATGTTTTAACTTATAGATTAATAATAAAATACAAATTAAGAGTAAGATATAAATAGTGTAAAAAAATAAATGGAAACTTAGTGGTGAATTGGGGGGAGTATTTCGCTATAATAATACTTTTGACAACCATTAATAATACGAACTAAAAAATGTGTTTTCCTAGAATATCTCTAACATGTTAAAACTATAGAAAATTATATGTCAAAAAAATTGTTAAATTAGTTATTAAAATAAAATTAGTATTATTCTAAGAAAAAGCTCTTTTACATTGGTGTTATTCATGATTAATTAAAAATTACTACTATTATAGGAAAATTAACGAACAATTGTACTATTGGGTATTGTTTATAAGTTTTGAAGAGATGCCTGTTTATTAGTATTTTTTTAATTTAGAGATATGAATGAATGAAGACGGAATTTTTTATTGATTGGTGGGGAAGTCAGCATATTCTTATGCTCACAGAATTATACCGTGCTTATTTCAAGCGCAATTCACGCTCCAATCAGCCCAGCTCGGCTCGGCTCGGCTCCGCTCGGCTCCGCTCCGCTAAATCTGGCTTTGTCTAGATGATCACTTGGCTTGATGATATTTTGTAGCTTGAAGAAACTTAATGCTAGATCTTCCCTTATTAAAATGATAAATGAAAAAATAATAAATTTTATGATAAAGCTTTTAGAAATAAATTGAAGATAAAATACGTATTTATATGTTATTTTCTTAGATTCTTCTTAATGTATATTTTTTATAATTTATTTTTTGTAATATTTGATAGTACATATTAAAAAAAATTAAGGACTCAAAATTATTTTAAAAATTATGCAAAAAGTAATTGAAAAGATTAAACAAACTGAACTATAATTATTTAACAAGTTAGTTATTGATCATATATAAAATAAATAAGTACTCCAATGATTAATATAAAAGTATAATCTTGTTCTAGATTTTGATTTTTTTTATAGGAGATTTTGATATAAATTGGTGTTAAATAGATAAGTACTATTCTAGATACCAAAAATATCCTTTTTGATATATATAAATATCCCTCATCAATTTTAAGTGCCAAAAGTACAAAGACCAAATTTTAAGGGCCAAAATTAGCACTGATATATCTATTGTTAATATTTAAAGTGGTCAATATCATAATTCATTATTTTATAAGTATGAAAATTTATAACTAATTTTAGAAAACACTTGGAACTTTTACTCGTGATTAATTTGAATTCTTGATTGGAAAATTGTCAAAACCACAAAACAAAACCTTTAAAAATAAAAACCAGCTAACAAATTTTTTGTCAAAACTATCCATTTTTTTCTTTGACAAAAACTTTTTACCGGATATATTTAACAATTTTCACAATTAATTTCACATCTACAAAGAGTATTCCTTTCTGGTTATGAATTAGCCGTCTTTCCCTTCTCATACTCTGCTTATGGTTTTTTTATGGACAAGATACAGTAGGTATGATGATGATATCAGAGTACTCCATCTACTATATTGAGGTTAAGTAATCCATCTACTTAAAATGATTAATAAGCGGTAATTGTTGTAGATTATATAATGTATATATAGATAGATATAGTTGTTCTATACTCTACATTATTTAGTGAAGTAATTTTAAAACAAATTCAAAATTAAGGCTTAGTTTGTAAGAGCTTTGAATACTATACAATATACATTAACATAATATAATTCCCAAATCTTTCAAATTTGTAAGTTTGATGTTATTACCTTTAAAATAAAATGATATTAACTCAATTCTATTTACAATTAGTTGATGAAAAAAAATCATCAAAAACTTATCATAAGGTTCTATACATAAGGCTTAAGAAAATAATATAAAATTGAGACCATGTATTTTATTTTTGGTATACTTGTTTATCACAAAGATGATATTGAATTTAGCATCATATTCTTTTCAAAAATGACATCATATAGAGATCTATTTTGATTTTATTTCGTATATGAAAGTGATATGTATAAGTCTTACTTGAATATGACTCTAAATATTGAATCACAGGTTATCAATTAATTCAATCGAAATTCATACACAATACATTTTATATTTTAAAAATCACTATTATCGTACACTCAGAAAAGTACAAGTCTTTTAATGTCATTCTTATAAATATTTAAATAAAAGCAAGATATAATATTCCACGGATATACCATTATTTTAACATAGGCATACTAAAAAAAGAATATTACTACAATATTATAATCCTATAAACGGTGAAGTCCCCCTAGATTAAGGACACCATCCACCCTTTGCTTTTTCAAAAGAAGTCCACCAAAGAACATTGAAATTACCTTTATTTTAATACTAATATCAACATCCCCACACCAAAACACGATTATTAATGAAATAGTCAAAAATTACCTTCATACATATAGCACAAGACCAGAATATACGTTACGTACATTATTTAATTGGTATATGACGTTACACTTTAAAAAGATATTTTTTAAGTTTTATATCAGTATCAAAATATAGTTACTTACACTGAAATGACACTAGATTACACATTTGAACAGTCACAGTACTCCACCCTTATACTAATAAAAGCATTATTTTATTGTGATATGAGTACTTTATTTGCTAAGATTTCAAGATAAGAAATAATATATAAATGTAAAATTTAAACATAGATTGAGGAAGATGCCATAAACACAAAAGGCATATTCCATTGAGAAGCTTCACACCACTATTCCAACTAACTAAACTAACCCTTTAGCCAACTCAAGCCACATCACAAAAGCCAACCCAATAGGAAAAAAAAAAAAAAAGAGTTTTAAAAAAAAGAAAAAGAAAAAGAAAAAGAAAGGAATAAATTCAAGAAATATACTTGTTGTAATTTTGTAAATACCAATCAATTAAAATAAAAATGGATATTCGCATGCAACAATTTCGAATATTCTATTCTTCATATACATGACTCTTTTTTCGCTTTCGTCTTACACTTTCATCTTCTTCATTTTTTTTACCTCAAATTCCCATCTTCTATTCCCTCAAACAATTTCCAAAAAAAAAGCTAAATTTCCCTCTATTTTCTTGAATCTTCGTCGATTTTTTGTTGATTATTCGATGAAGTTTGGGAAGAGTTTGAGTAATCAGATCGAGGAAACATTGCCTGAATGGCGAGATAAATTTTTGTCATACAAAGATTTGAAAAAGAAATTGAAATTGATTGTTCCGAACAATAATAATAATAATAACAATAGTAATTGTGGAGATGATGATAATAATAATGATCGTCCGATTAAGCGGCAAAAGTTTGACGGTGAAGAAAGTATGACAAAGGAAGAAGTTGAATTTATTGGGTTATTGGAAGATGAACTTGAGAAATTCAATACATTTTTCGTTGAGAAAGAAGAAGAATATATCATAAGATTAAAGGTAAAAAATCAATAATTATAATCGATTTTCTTATTTAGGATTTGCTTTATATTGAGATTAATTTTGCTTGAATTTTAAGCAAAAATTATAGGATTTAGTTGAAAATTTTGCCTTTAAAGAAGTCTGTTTTGATATAGATCTGCTATTTAATTTTTTATTTTAAAATTCATGTGCTACTTTTGGTTTCAAATGAGAGGAATTGTCGTTCTGTGTGTTTAAGGGACTACTGATTGGTGCCAAAGAGTATGTCCCTTTGGGGAGCGTTAATTGCTAATTGTTCATTTACTATTCATGCTTAATTTTATGCTTAATCAGGATTTTGTGAATGTTTCGATGTAGAAATTGAATTTGGTTCTGTTTTTTGTTGAGCATAGGAATTGCAAGAAAGAGTAGCGAAGGCGAAGGCTTGTAATTATGAAGAGATGCTCAAAATTAGGAAGGAGATTGTGGATTTTCATGGTGAAATGGTTTTGTTGGAAAATTACAGTGCCCTCAACTATACAGGTAAATTTCATGTCTACTTTTTTGATTTCATGTTGATGACATTTAGTGACAGATTTAGAAAATTTTGTTGCGGATTGTAAAATTTCAACGGAGCCAAGTAGTTAATAATTTGGTAAAAAAAAATACTGCAAAATTTCTAATATTGCAAAGGAATATAAGGAATATTAAGATGCTAAATCAATTTTTTAAAATACATCAATTGGAAATTGTAAGCTTACTTATGCAACTTTAATGTGGGTTTATTATTTGGTAGCGTATACGAGGTAGTGATGTAGCATTTACAGTAGTTATTCGTATTTTAAGCACAGGTGACCGTTGAACCGTACAAGTTGTAGTAATAGATGCTTTCTATGCAAGAATATTCCACTTGATTAGCTAAGAACGAACAAATTGGGTAAGATTGGTTTGAATGTGGACGTGAAATGCGAAATTGATACGTCATTTTCTGATTTTCTTGTATTGATGTTTGCATAATCTTGCTTGTATTGACTTGTAAGAGAATTTAATGTTGTTTGCAATAGCAACCTTGAAGGCTTAAATGCTGTCAATGAGAGCGATTTTACGTATGTTAACATGATATTTGATTGAGAAGTTGTATTTCTTATAAAATTGATAGATTGGAGTATCGTTAAATGGAAAATAGTGAAGTGATTTGGTAGAATCTTGGCTTTGTGTGTGTGTATCAATGTTAATTCAAGGCCAACGGTAATGTTTCTAGGATGATGAAAGGTCTTTGATGACAAATCTTACTTGTCAACAAGTCAAAGAGGGAAAAATCATGCTATATTTGTTAAATTTGGTGATTTAGTCTGAATATCTGACTATGTTCAACTGTTTGACGAATCTTTTGATAAAGAAAAAGAGAAAAAGAGAAATAACCTTACATTATATTATTGTTGTTGTTGAATTAGTATTTTGACAACTTGTTTGTTTCTAAAAATCGTATTTTGTCACAATTTTCATACCTCTTGTATTCGAGTTATTAATTTCAAACATAACCACCTTAGTAGTTATTTTATGTTATATTTTGTATGGGTATTACTTAATTTGAAATTGTCTTTTCAGTTGTTTTGAGTTTAAAATTGTTGTCAGTCAAACCTAACAAAGAATAAGTTATGTGGTCCTCGATATGTGTTAAGGTTTTTTAAACAAATAATTTGTTATTTTAATTGCTTTTTCTCTAGGTTGATATTTGACACTCCTAGAGAATAGAGAAAGTGAGAGAATATAGATAGATTTTATAGTCTATTCTCTTTTTTTTTTTTTTGTGAAGACTATTGCAACTTTTGGTTTGATCATTATTAAAATCTATTTAACAAGATTGGAAAGAAGGCGTTTTAACACATTATGATGGGAAAATATTTTTTAGTCTTGATGTGCATAAATAAAAGCACTTTTGGGATGAAAGTAAAAAATGCTTTAGTTACGTACCAACATTCCATTTTACTTGAAGCTAGTGCATTGTCATTGGCCCATAAAGAATGTTCAGCTGATCATTGGTGAATGTTTTTCTGGCTCTGTTAGCGCAAAATAACCTGATTCAGGTTACTTTGATATTGCCTTGCCTTGCCTTGCCTTGCCTAAATAAATAATAAAATTGAATTGATACGATGTAGTGTTGCCTGGCCTTCATAAACAACAGAACACTTCAATTTTTCACCTTAGTGATCTGCTTTAAGCTAATTGCTTTCTAAGTGTATAGTCTCTTGAGTTGTCTACCTACTTTGAGCCTTGAGCTCCACGCTCTATATAGCAATTTATTTCACCATCACTGATGGGCGAGGCTCTTTAATAAGTAGCAGTACCTTTGAACCCAGATTAAGTAGATATTACAAGTCTTAGTTCCTAGCTGAATGCCCTCAAACATAAAGGGAAATCTTCTCTCTTCTCAATTGTGAATATCTGTGATACTTGAACCAAACGAGACTATCAACAGCTCGTGTTACTGTGTATGAAATTGTATTTAATTTGTAGAGGTCAGCTTTGTACATCTTGATGACTCCTAATTCTGTGTAATTAAATGGCTTGAATGCTTCTATACATGGAGGATTAGCAAATTCGCTCTAAAGTTCAGTATGAATTCGAAAGCAATATTGTTATTTTTTCCATCTTACCATGTAAAATGTGTGTTTCATACAAATTCTTGGGTTTTACGATAGTACTCCTATCAATTTCTTAAACAGTACACAGTCCCCTTTAAAATGCTTAATATAGTGTTCCTATCAGCTAATCTGTCCTTTTGGTTACAGGTTTGGTGAAAATTCTGAAGAAGTACGACAAAAGAACCGGTGCCCTGATTCGCTTACCCTTCATCCAGAGGGTCTTGCAGCAGCCATTTTTCACAACTGATTTGCTTTACAAGCTCGTCAAAGAGTGTGAAAGAATGCTTGACCTTCTCTTTCCCACTGACAATGAGCCAACAACCGCCCCTTTACTCGATGGTGAGGAGAGGTGCGAGCCTACTACAACTCCCGCCACTGACAACAATAGACTGCTCAAATGTCCAAAGGAACTTGCTGATATAGAGAAAATGGAGAGCCTTTATATGAAGAGCACAATCTCGGCATTGAGAGCTTTGAAAGAAATCCGAAGCAAAAGCTCAACAGTGAGCATGTTTTCGTTGCCTCCCCTGCAACTGGGAGGCTTAGAGGAGACATGGAAGAAGATACCTATTCTCGAACAAGTAGCCAAGTAGCCGGAACCTTGTTCTATAGGGGATTACTGATTAGGGAGGAGACATTACTCTCATCGCTTAGTTTGTGTATGTTTTTCTTCCTGCGTGTGTTTTGTCCCTTCACTCTTGTGTTAGCTACTACTAACAACAGATGTAATACACATAAAATTTTACTTGAATTACCACTGTCAGATATTAGAACGTTTGTACTTGAAACTTCAAAAATTGTTTCAATGTTTTAAAACCAAGTTAAAAAGTACTTTTCATCCGTTGATCCGAAAATAATACCACAAGAGCATAGATGTCCTGCTTCTTGACAGTACTAAGTTGGTATTATTGCTTAGTGGCTTAGTGCTAACACTCACTATTATAGATTTGAACATTTATTTGACCCCGGCTTAACACTTATCCGGTGGGTCCTTATCCGGTTCATTGCAAAGGTATAGTACCAATTACCAAGGTTTACATATCAAATAAGTAATCAATAAGATAAAATTGGCACAGGCCCCTCAAAATTTACGAGACGGCCCTGAATTGGAGATGAACCGTGAAACCAAAAAGATTTGTTCGCTTGTAGAGAATGGGGAGTCTCTAAAATAAGGAGGGCGAATCAAAAATTAAGTGTGATTTGGAGAAAAATTTCTATTGGGTTCATACATTGTAAATGAGAGTGAAACTGAATAGGATGATTTTTCAGAAAAGAAATAAAAGAATATAAGCCCTTATCAATCTAACCTTTAATAAAGCTCTAACCGACCCAAATTCTCTCATTTTAGTAGAGCTCTTATTCAGCCTTAACCCTTGTTCATTCCAATCCTTTTAAAACCCTCATGATTAAGGGCTAGATCAGGGTCCCCAACAAGCCCCCAACCCAATGCACTAATCTTCTATTTTTCATAAAATTCATTTCATTGCATTATATGGATATATGGGATTTGTGATAATGGAAAATTGTGAAAAAAACTGTATGATTAAAGTTTTATCACCAAATAAATGAAATGATCAATTTCAAGAAAATTTAAACTACAAATAATTCTTATTACCAATATTTAGTACCAACTGTCAAACAAACCGTGAATATAGACTAATTTATCAACAAATTGTACATTAAAATTATTGCTCATGACTACTCTCTAAACAACATAATAAGGACAACATTAGTGTTTTGCCAAACTCATAAAGCATAAACCATTTTTTTTTCTTCATGCTTTTTCCAGTTCTTCATCTGCTTCTTTGCTAATCCGATGAAAGTATAACCTTTGGCATCTCTTGTGCTGTATATTTGCTTAATCTCTGGCACAGTTCGTAAATACGACAGTACATCAGCTCTAGCATATTCAACAACAAGGTGAAGAACACTCCGACCTTCTCCATTGACTTGACGCATTGCTTCAGGACAGCGTGCTATAAACTCTTTAACAATTTCTACATGCCCTCCAGCAACAGCCTTGTGTATGGGAAAGGAGCCATCCTCGTCGCATTCACTAGCATAGCTTGGAAAGTTTGTAAGAAAGTAGCAAACCAGGTCGAGATAACCTCGACGAGCTGCAAATGAAAGAGGCCTACAGCCGTGATTGCCTTGATAGATCAAATGGATTGATTCAGGATACAGTGATGTATCGTAGATTTGATCGATTGCTTCTGGAAAACGTGATAATATCTCTTTCACAATGTCTAAATGGTTTCCAGCAATGGCATCAAGCATAGGAAATTCATCATTTTTACCGGCAGAAGCTGGAAAATTGTTGAGCATATAACAAAATTCATTGATGCAACCTTTATATGCTGCGAACTGCAGCGGTTTGCGTCCATTGAACTTTGAATCCATCAAAGTAGGCATGCTTTCCAATATTACTTGCAAGAGCCCTGCATTAATGTTATATTTGATAAGTAACCAAGTACTTCACATCTACAAAATATAAAGTAATACTTTATGAATCTATATCTCTAACAACAACAATAATGGGAGTGTTTGACAAAGAATGTATGTTACCTACACACTTCTAATAATAACAACAATGTCAAAGTCTTAATCTATATTTAAACGACAGATGAACACAATTTTCAAACAAGACTCAAGATGCTTTAAGGTGGGCGGATAAACTAGGCGTAAGAAATGTGTCTTTTAGAATTGAGACGGCATCCTTGTAAGATGCAAAAGTAATAGGTCAATAGGCTATTTTGTGCCTCGAGTGCACTTAAGAAAACTTAATCCACTCATGTACAATTTGACCCGATAAACAGAACAATCAGATAAGAGACACAAATAAAGGGATTTTGATGAGCGTACCCAAGTCCCTTGCCAAAATGGCATCATGCACAATTGATGACGTTAATAGATCATCTCTCTTACTTCGACGTAAAGAGCTCCATGGTGCTCGCTGTAGCATATCCTCCACCAAGTCATTAAATCCAGCTTTAATGGCTAGATTTACAGGCATAATGCCTTTATGATTATTCTTTGCAAATGCAGATTCTGGGGGCATTTCATTGATTAAGTAAGAAGCCACTTCCTTATGACAATGTTTCAGTGCTATGTGCAAGGGGGTGTTTCCCTTCCAGTCAATCTCTAAGAGTGGAGATCTGAATTTGTAAGTTGAATGCTTATGACTAGTGATGAAGTCCATCAATTTTTCGAGCGTATTCTTGTTCCCACCCCTCGCAATCTCATGTAGAGCCGTGTTTCCTTTATTAGGATCTCTGCTTGCAATTTAAGGTATTACTCGTAATGATTAAAATTTTAGTCATGATTGGTTAGCTCAAGCAGTATTACGAAGCACAAGTAATACTATAATTGTTAAGTGTATAGGACTCTTAATATCTTCAGGTTGGCGCCATAAAATATGTAAATTTAAGACAATAAATGTCAAGGTAGAAAAGCACAAACGAATAAGTAACCTAGTACGTTGCCTGGACGAGCATTAATGCTCAGTAGAGGCAGGCGCAGCAGAGTTGAGTCTAGTTGCTCAAAAAAGCAGCCTCACTCATGTGAGATGCTTGAAGGAGCATCCTAGGCTCTATTATGCCATTGTTTTTTTTCATAATATTATGTTGTATCTAATTTGCCCTTAGGGATTGTTTTGAAAAGTTTTTCCTCGGTATTTGGAAACCTGCAAATGGGTTTTTTAAGAGAGAAATTTGCAAAAGAGATTGACTGCCTCCATTTGTGAAGCAATTACGGAAGCACGTGACAACTCAAGAAAGGAAATAGGAACAACAAAGGACAATGGCACACTAACAGCACCAGCAGCCACATTACACGAACAACCGACCTTGCACGCGTTGGCCAGAGCTAACCTTGATGAATGGTGTGGCATTGAACATGGAAATGGGACCTTTGCACATGGTTCTTGTCATTTAAGCCCCAAGTGCCTCCTCACAGTCCTTAGAAACCCACAAGAAAAGAATCTCAAGGTCACACACAGTGCTGACAAAGCCACTGACCACAAATCTGACGACCAGCCTCCCTTTCGTGGGTTGTGCAAAGCCGGCCAAGGTGTCTCCGATGAGTTAAAAGGCATGAATGGAATCTCTACACTAGGGAGTTTCTAAGAAAGCCTTAAAAGAGCTCTAACAAGCACGAGAAAACCTCCAAAAAAGAGCACGAAGGTCGCCTGCCCGCAAGATTGCTGTCAGAGTTCTGTTGTGCACTGATGTCTTTTTTCTCATTTTGTTTAATTAAGCACGTGCCAAAAAACGTGCTATTAGTTATTAGTAATTAGTTTTTGCATCCCCTTATGTATTAATTGTTCTCCTTATATCTTAGGCCTATAAATAAGAGCCAAGGCATGTAATAAAATTGAGTTTTGAGATTTTTAATAAAATTCACACATTGAAGTTGTTTTTTCTTCTTTGTTTTTTTGAGTGTGAGTGCTCACTAATCTTGAGTAGTCCAATATTGCTACCTACTATAGTTGAGAGTAGTCTTGATCATAGGGAGAGAATCGGTTGCCTTGAAACATCAAAGATTCAAGTCAATCAATTCAAGAACTATCCAAACAAGTGCATTTCTGAATTTTCTGTACAACACACTTTGTGGCACTTGTGGAGAGTTTTGGGCTGTACGTATTGGCCTTGTTAAAGGAGTATCTTCAAGAAGGCATTGCAAGGAAGGCTTCCCATCCCTCGTTTCACTTCAATTTGTTTGAGAAAAATTCTAAGAAAATGAGAGTTAGTAGAGCTAGATTGAGAACCAATTGTGAGAGGCAAATACTTGAGTGAACGAGTGTTTGCCATCGTTGAATTACACAATAGTAATAGAAACTTTTATTGAGAATCAGGTCTTATCAAAGTTGGAGCTGTACCACTTTCATCATGTAAAGTGCTAGGTTCATTTCTCGTTGTCCCCTCCCCTAGTCATCCCTTTCCCTAGGCCTACCCTATAACTCGTGCAATGAACAACACATTCAAGAGATCCATCAAACTCTATTTTGAGTAATATTAAAATATTTGTGCTTTTTATGCGTAATTTAATCATAAACTAAATACAAACTATTAAACACTCAAAGTGTTTGCCTCACAATTTGCTTTAACTCTCCTATGGTTCTCCTATATACAATCCTTAGAATGGAGCTTAATCAATTGCCTCGTGCTCCTATAGATGCACATATAGTACGACTCACTCTTGAGGCACGAATCGATAAACCTCCATCGCCATTTGCTCCTATAGATGCCATTTGCAGTCCTCTGATGGTCAACCCTCTTCCTCCAAACATCAATGCTCTACGCACAATCATTAATCTCGGCCCATGCGCCAATCTCTCGCACTCATCCACCTCACTCCTCATCAGCTATCAGGCTAGAGTATTATTGTCGAGGAACCTCTACATTTGGTTGGTTCTATCAGGCTAGAGATGGTGAACCAAGTTTGGTTTATCCTCGCACCATGCAAAGAGGGTTACATAACACGTGTTACGTAACGGGGAGTTTTTATTCCATGCTATTAACCTATAAACTGCGGGCAACCTTAGCGATAATATTTACTCAACTTTCGCCGAAAACAACCTATCCTAAACCGGTATCGTGGGAAATTATAATTATGTGATAGTATATTGATTACCCATTTGGTTGTTGATATTAAATGGTGGAAACGTTGATGAAAAGTTAGTGTAATTTTCTAGGAAAATCTATGAATTAGTTTAATGGTCATATTTTTTCTAATTAACTCATCACTTTCTCTTTATAAAATTCATTCCAATTATTTTTTAGACATTTGGTTTGGTGAAATGGTATTAGGTGCCCAATAGAAAATCATAAAAGAAAAAACATTTTGTGATCACAATTTCATTAACATTGGAATGACTTGGTACATTCAGTGAAAGACTAATCCAATTCTCATTACCAATCATTCACCACCAACAACACAACCAAACAATTGCGAGAATTTAGATTTATCAGGCATTATTCTCGGAAAAAAAAAACACTAAATAGTGAGATCTAAAACAGGTATCATATCATATAAAAAAAAAAACATTGTCATAATGTTAAGATATTTAAATTTTAATCCCAAGTGACAATAATCTTAGTGATGTATAGAGTAGCTAGTAACTAGCAACCAGCAACCAGCAACCAGCAATTCGATCAACAAATTAGATCGGATTGGCCCCTCTACCAATGGAATGCGGAAATAAAAAACAGATTTTAGAATTAGATGGTCTAAGTAGTTACCTGTGCCATATCAATTGCGGGTCTTCTGTCAAGAGTTGTATGATACAAATACTGTCATTGTGCGATGCTGCTTCAAGGATTTGATGCCCTCGAACTTTCTCTTCTTCATCATCTTCTGACAGACCATTCCATGCCAATCTTATTTCAATATCTGAATACAATGCATATGAACCTGAATCTGACCTACCATCCATTGAGCTTCGATTGTGTTTAGCAAATGATATGTAATCATCAATTGCATCATCTTGTTCTTGCAATTCAGTGCCCATACCTAAAATTATAGGAAATTGGGAAAATCTGACTTGATACTTCAATTGAAATAAAATAAATATATTTGAAATTTGATGTGATTTCTGAGTTGGGATGGTCTATTGTATTTGCCCTTTTTATGGAGTCTGAGTCCAATGTTTAAAACTTAGTTACTACTACCTCCATTCCATTTTAGTTGCACCATTGAGTTTGACATATTTTTTAAGGGTCGTCAAATCAGTATGGTAAAAATAAAGATGATTTATGATTGATGATAATATGTGGGGTAAAAATAAAAAAAAATTTATTATAAGTAGATAATATTTGTGACTTGTAGCTTTATTAAATAGTTAATGGGATGATATATGATTGATGGTGATAGTGAGGTAAGAATAAAGTGAGGATAAAATAAGTAGATTATTTTTGCCAAAAATAGTAATGTTGCAAGTGATATGAAATTTCCAATAAAAGTAAGTGTTGCAAGTAAAATGGAACGGGGAAATATATATATTGTACTATATAAACTCGTCTAATATATGAATTTTTAGGATAATTTACCGACTACAGCCTTTAAGTTTACTCAATTTCAAATAAATAGTCGCGAACTTTGTTTATTACCAAATACAGCCTCCAACTTACCAAACATGACATCAAGACAGCCAAAACATCCAAAAAAAAGGTAAAAAAATAGGGTTAAAATGGGGTATTTTGGCTGTCTTGATGTCATGTTTGTTAAGTTGGAGGCTGTAGTTGTTAATAAACAAAGTTCGCGGCTGTTTATTTGAAATTGAGTAAACTAAGAGGCTGTAGTTGGTAAATGATCCTACTTTTTAATATAAAAGTATATAAATGTAAATTTTAAATATGAAATTACCTGTTATAGGTATAAATTATTACAACATTTCTTATAAATTTAATAGATGATTTTAGAATAGAATATATATATATATATATATATTTGCCAATTAATGTGTATATATATTATATATATATATATATATATATATATATATATATATATATATATATATATAATATATACTATATATATATATATATATATATATTATACTAGATATATATATTATCTATCTATCTATATATATATATAGCTTATCCTATATATATCTATAATATATATAGATATAATATATATATATCTATCTATATATATTCTTATTATCAATATATATTTAATACTATATATTTATTTTTGTTTTAACAGAAAATTAGGTTGTTTCTAGCTTATTAAAACTACATACTTTTTGAGGGGCAATACCGATATCTTCCACCAATCTTATCGTATGATTCTTTGTCCTGTCAAAATATTTTTGATTGTCATGTATTATTTGTTTCTTGATAAAATCTTCTGTACAAAATTTGAATTTTGATGATTATTCTAAGAATTTTAAATGAAATCTTATGTAACTTATAATTCAAAAGATTTTATATCGAAGAAATTTAAAGAACATTCTATTTTATATATATTATATAATTAAGGAATATGTTAATGTTAACTTTATAGGAATTATTTAGAAAAACTATCTTGCTTAATTGTATCTCATATGACAATCATTATGAAATGCCATGTGGAATATTATAGTCTTTCTTTTAGATTGTATGATTCATACTTAATGAAAATTTGTACAAAATAAGCTAATTTTTGAAAAAAAAAATTCAAAATAAGCTTAGATAACTTTTAATTCACAAAATAAGTGCCTACTAGTCTAAAGTTGAGGTAAGGGATCTCTGCGTTGTTACTTGTTACTAACAATAACAAAATAATGCTAGCAAGAAAAAGTCAAAATGTCAACCATACTTTTTTCCTTATTAGTAACAACGAACAAAGGACATTCGGTTCAACAGGGTCATGGTTAACAGAATCTCGATCTTGATCAATGAATCTAGGATCCTACGATCCAAAATTAGGCGACGGTAGGATCTTATTGTCGGTAGAATCGTACGATCTTACATAGCTCCAAGATTTAAGTCGTAGGATCATAACACGATTCTACGATCCTACGATCTTGCGATCCGATCCTATAAGGGTAGTTTCAATCGTAAAAAAATATTAAATAATCCAGATTTTACTTATGTATGTATGTATATATCTAAATAATTATATTAATACAACTAAAATTCAAGTTTTTCTTGATTCGCATCTTAAAAATAATTAGTAAAGGTATTCTTTTACAAAACTTATTAATTGATGCAAATAAGTATAAATTTAAACCTTAAAACTACAAACAAAAAAGAAAAAATACAATTGAAAATCAATTATCCAAAGCATATTGATGCAAATTTGTATGATCACTCACACGAGCATATGATTCGATTGTATCGATTTTGATCCTACCCCCTCAACGATCCTATGTAGAATCCCGATCCTGACAACCTTGAATAGGGTCAACTATTTGTTCGTGTGATACCCCAGATTTAGATTGAAAAGGGATTGATAGACTACTCATATCAACAAGGTGCATCTTCTTTTCAAGGGAGCCCATTTGCTAAG